>CM056052.1:469766704-469769204 GCA_029574335.1 Rana kukunoris | reverse complement strand
AATTACCAAAGTGATTATTTATGGGTACAACCATGAGTGTTGCTCACATTTTTTTTTTATTACTTAGAATTGTGATTTCATATATTATATTCACTGGGCATTTTTCACTAAAGGGGCCACTATGATATGGTTGGCATAAAAGTGTTAGAAGCCTTTTAGGTGATATATTAACATTTGCTTACTTTTAAATTATCATCGAATTTCACTGAGAAAAATGAGCAAATAATATGTAATTCTGTATAATTATGTGCACATTTACAGAAGTGGCAGCGATTTTCACCGATTTTGTACACATTACTTGTATTTGAGGTCCATTTGATAGTACACACTGGGGTTAATTTACTAAAGGAATAGAAAATAGAGAATGTTCTGTTTTGCTGAAAAATGTAACACGGACTTCATTTCCATCATCCAATCATGAGCCGGTATTCTAATTTCCCCCTAAAACCTGGCATTTTATCCCCCCCCCCCCAACACTAGACTATTATTATTGTTTTTGTTGTTATTATTATTATTATTATTATTATTATTATTATAGTTTTTGCAATTATTATTACTATTCGGTTTGCTCAGAGCTTAACATAATTTGCAATACAGTTCAATACAAAGGAGGGCCCTGCTCCTGCAAGCTTACAATCTACAAACTGGAGAGTGCAAAACCTGGTGCAGTTCTTCATAATAACAAATCAGCTTCCATTTTCGTTTTTTGTTTTTTTGTCAAAGCTTAAGAACAAGATGAAGTTAGAATCTTATTGGCTACCATGCACAGCTACACCAGTTTTTGCACTCTCCAGTATTATGTGAATATTCCCATTGCTAAGTAATCAGTTTCTCAGACTGCAGTGAGTTGTGTTGTGCCAGTTGTCTCCATGGTAGGTGCAGGATTGTGTGAAGCAATAGGATTATAATCTCCTTCTATAGACTCACATGCTGTCTGTCTGTGCCATGCAGAGCAAGCCTATGGAGAAGTGAACCAGCTGGGCGGCGTGTTTGTGAACGGGAGACCTCTGCCCAATGCCATCCGGCTGAGGATAGTGGAGTTGGCCCAGCTGGGCATCAGACCTTGTGACATCAGCCGGCAGCTGCGAGTGTCCCATGGATGTGTCAGTAAAATTCTGGCAAGATACAACGAGACTGGCTCTATCCTACCCGGGGCCATCGGGGGCAGCAAGCCCAGAGTGACCACCCCGAATGTGGTGAAGCATATCAGGGACTACAAACAGGGGGACCCGGGCATCTTCGCCTGGGAAATCAGAGACAGGCTGTTGGCTGACAATGTGTGTGATAAGTACAATGTGCCCTCTGTCAGCTCTATTAGCCGGATTCTGAGGAATAAAATCGGGAACTTGTCTCAGCCCAGCCAATATGACAATGCCAAGCAACAGTCATCACAGTCATCTATACCATACAATCACCTGTACCAATACCCCTACCCCAACCCCATATCTCCGGGCTCCACCAAGGTGGGCAGCCATCACGGAATGCATATGCCAGCCGGACATCATGTCAGCATAGCCAGGTCCTGGCCATCAGCTCACTCTGTCAACAACATCCTTGGAATCCGCACCTTTATGGAACAAACAGGTGAGAGTGGAAAATACCAACCGACTGGCTGATAACAGAATCTATGTCAGGCGTGACTCCTGCATGACTCGACAAAAACTAGACTTCTATGTGTCTGTGTATACGTGTGTACATCTATCCATTTGTTCTATCTATCTATCTATCTATCTATCTATCTATCTATCTATCTATCTATCTATCTGTCTGTCTGTCTGTCTGTCTGTCTGTCTGTCTGTCTGTCTGTCTGTCTGTCTGTCTGTCTATCGATCTATCTATCTATCTATCTCATATCATCTACCATCTATATATCTTCATCATCTATCTATCTATCTATCTATCTATCTATCTATCTATCTATCTATCTATCTGTCTGTCTGTCTGTCTGTCTGTCTGTCTGTCTGTCTGTCTGTCTGTCTGTCTGTCTGTCTGTCTGTCTGTCTGTCTATCCATCCATCCATCCATCCATCCATCCATCCATCCATCCATCCATCTATCTATCTATCTATCTATCTATCTATCTATCTATTATTCTATCGATCTGTCTATCATCCTCTATTTATTGTCTATCTATTTTTCTATTTTTGTGTATGTATATCTATCTATCTATCTATCTATCTATCTATCTATCTATCTATCTATCTATCTATCTATCTATCTATCTATCTATCTATCTATCTATCTATCTATCTATCTATCTATCTAATTATCCATTGATTATGTATCTATGTGTCTTTCTTTCTATCGATATATCTACCTATTTATTGTCTATCTTTCTTTCCATTTATGATCTATTTATTTATGTATGTATGTATGTATGTGTCTATCTATCTATCTATTATCTAATTATGTATTTATTATCTATTTATGCATGTATCTAGCTATCTACCCATCGATCTATCTATATTGTCTATATATCTTTCATTTTACGTTCTATATG
>CM056052.1:468344204-468401704 GCA_029574335.1 Rana kukunoris | reverse complement strand
GGACTTAATTATCCCTAGTGGAAGAGCAGTGCTTATTGGGATGCATTATACAGCTCCTCTCCCTTTGAGGATTTTGCCTGATGTCCTGGGATTTATAAATAACAGGACATTGGGTATTATTCACATATAGATTTATGGATATTTTAAGGGGATTGCTAGAGCATTGCATATGGCAGCCACCACACAGAATGCAATGCCCTATAGCAGAGGGCCTCAGCTTTGTGAGCATATTAGGTAGAGTACAAAGAAATGTGTGGCTTTTTCATACATCACTTTTAAAAGATGTAGTGTCTGATATTAGAATTTAATATACTTGGCTATATACTCAGCAACTGTTTTTAAAATATGTTTAATTGCAAAGGTTTCCTGTTTTTCAGGAGCCAAACAATAAAAAAATGATTAATATCTTATTATTGTGAAACCTTATGTTTACATTTACATTTTTGGAGAAAATTAGTAATAATATGGCAATTGCACACCACCGAGGCTCTGAGGAAAGAGGTACGCACCCGAAACGCGTCAACCCTATCATCGATCAGATACCATTTGATTCGAGTAGTCATCGTGTTCTGTTGGTGTTGCTGTACACTTGCTGTGCTGTCTTTAAAGGCGTGTTTTACAACTCATTTTTGTGAGTATAACTATTGATTTTAATTAATTTAATAAAAACCCTGTTATACGGTATCACACTAGGTCGGTGCGCCCTCCATTCTTTTCTCTTTTTTTAGTCATATGAATTCCCACGATTCTGAGTAGAGCTGCAAGACTTCTGAAAATACCTCTTAATTGGATTACGCTACCCCATAGTAGGAAATACCAGAGCGCAGGAGAATTTTTTGTTTGCTAATATTATTATTAGACAGGATTTATATAGCGCAAACAATTTACACAGTGCTTTACAACGTGAAGGTAGACGGTACAAATACAATACACTTTAATACAGTAGGAGTCAGAGGGCCCTGCTCCTTAGAGCTTACAATCTAAGAGATATGTACTAATTCCCTTGGGGGAGGGGCAGATATCTGAGGACCCCCTTATAAGCCCCAACATTCTTTTTGACGGTATTTAGAGGAAAGGCCCTGTTCCTCAACATAGGTACAAGGTGTTTTAAAGGGGGGAGGGCTTGTCCACCCCCTTTTCAGTTATTCTCCCAATGATGAATAACATGTGGCCTGGTGTGGTCCAGGAGGGGAATGGACACTTACTGCCATCCCTTTCCTGATCACCCAGGCTTCATGCCTGGATAAGACCCTGGTTAAAATTGTATGAAGAACCCAATGCCAATTTAGTATTGTATACCCTTATCCAGGCATGTACGTATGTGTTCCCTCCTCACCTGAACTCTACCAGTTCAACATGCCTTTCAACATTGGGGGATGATATTCAAGGGATATTCAAGCCTTCCAATCTTCCTTTCAACATTGGAGGGGGTTGGGCTTTTAAGATGGGGACTTATAGTAATCTAGAAACCTGCTTCAGAATTAGGAGGCTGATATACTATTACTACGCCTTATTACTCCTTCCCCAAAATGATTCAAAAGTAAATACAGTGGAACCTTTGATTACGAGCATAATTTGTTCCAGGAGAATTCTCGTAATCCAAAGCACTCGCATATCAAAGCAAGTTTCCCCATAGAAGTTAATGGAAACAAAAATAATTTGTTCTGCATTGATTTCTATGGCATGCCATACCGCACGTGGCCAGAGGTGGGGGGGCGCCGGAGAGCCTCGGAAATGATTGGGGACATTCGGAAACCCTCGGAAAGGCTCGGAAAACCCAGGAACAGAGTATTTACGAGTATTCCCAAGCGGCTCTGATCGCCTCCTCTTGGCTCTGTGCCCTCACACCTCAGGCCAAATGCAGTACTGCACACCCCATTAGCTTGAATTCTGCTCATTTTGCAAGACAACACTCGCAAACAGAATAAAAAAAAAAAAAGTTGCTCGTCTTTCAAAATGCTCGTTAACTATGTTACTCGTAAACCAAGGTTCCACTGTATAGACAACCATATTGTGAGAAAGTCCATTAATATCAATGCCATAAAAAAGGGTAAACAATGTCCCCATTGTGAATCCATTATGAATCACGTCATCTTGCTACGTCATTCCATCATCAATCATAAAATCCTGATGATGTTTCCCCACTGATCGACGGTGCTGCCCCACCAGACTGCAGACGCTAAATGACAAATCCCTCCTGGCACTGCTGCAATGTAAACACAGTGGTGGGTATGTCATTGGTTATCACTTAGGATCCTCAGCCTTGTTGTTTATATTCTGTAGTTCTGTCCAGGGCCGCCATCAGGGGGGTACAGGCATTACAGGGGTCCGATGGTCCCCAGGGGCCCGTACGCCACTGCTTTTTTTATGTATTTTTTTTTTCATCTGACCATCCCCCCCCCCCCCCCTTAATTTTACTTTTTTTTTGTCTGCCTTCAGCAATGCGGCAGGAGAGAAAAGAGAAGACTTGACTTGACTCTGTTTCATCAGCACCAACCCCCTCGTCCCGCTTATCATCTCACGGCAGGAGAGAGAAGAGAAGAGATGACACTTTCATTTCATTACCATAACCCCCCACTTATCATTTTGCGGCAGGAGAGAGGAGGGCCCCCCCGGTTCTCTGCTCCAGGGGGGGACCCTGCCTAAAACCGTATAAGGGGCCCAAAAAATTGTGATGGCTGCCCTGGTTCTGTCATAGGGTGAAAAAACTGCTTTTATATATATATATATATATATATATATATATATATATATATATATATATATATATATATATAATTTTATTTATTTATATATATATATCTATAAGCAAACAGACACACATGCTCAGTTTACCTAATCTTTATGCAAAACCCATTAACGTGTCTGAAAACTGGATGCGAAGAGCACAAGTAATGTTTACAATGTTAGCAAGGTTGGAGTAAAAAGGTAAATTGAGCTGCTTAAGTGACAGGGCGTGGCTACAATGTCAGGGCACCCAGCAGACACTAAAATAGAAAAGCGAGAGAGTAATGGAGTCACTTTTGTTTGCAGAGTCCTTCAGGTAAGGTCAAGCAAAGTTCTGAGCTCCCTCCCCTGCCTGACACTTTTTTCAGATAACATGAAAATTAACTTCAACACAAAGCAGGAAGAGATTATTGCTGTTTTTCCAAGCATTCAGAAGCAATATAATACTAATAAAGTCTCAATACTTCAACCTGGGTACTGCTAAACGTGTAAAACAACTGAGCTCAATAAAGACGATTTTCATATTTACATTGAAAACAAGAAGAAAATAACAGCTTAAGCCATGCTGTGTACTTTTGCAGTTTACAACTTTGCTAGCAAGGTGTGAACTTTACCCAGTTACTTCCCATGTTTGAATATGAGTCGGACTGTGTATGTGAACATGAAAGCCATTGGCTAAAGTTCACACCTGGTACAACATCCTGTAAGAAGAGACTTCAATATTAGTCATCTGGCTTCCCAATCAAATACTCATTCTGGAAGGATGCCTCGAGTCCTGCTGTAAATTTTATCCATGCTGCATACGTTTTCCTGGTACTATTCTGGCACAAACTCTGCATATTTCGTATTTCCTTTTATTTTACATGTCTTTGCTTTACAGCACAATATTAAAGTTGGCTTTTCAGTAACTTTACAAGTCTGCAAGATAATATATTGACACGTCACAATTATGGAAGAGCTTGCCTTCAGTCTAAACCTAAGTTTTGTCCAAATCTGAAAGTAATCTATCAGTACCCAGTAGGGTTACCACTTGTCACGGATTGCCCGGGACAGTCCCGCATTTTGCAGGTCTGTCCCGGGCACCTTCACTCCAGGACAATACAGTGTCCCAGAATAAAACTGACACAGCCACCCCCTGGGCCAATCTGATGCCCCCAAAAAAAGGCTGCCACATCACTGCTTTACTCGCTGACAGTACTTGTCCTGGCCGGGAATGCTTGGAGGACCACATTCCCCGCCGCCTGCTTGTGATTGGAGAAATCATAAATCCCGCCTCTTGTGTCCACTCACTGTGTGGTGATTCGTTACAACACAAGCTGATTTTTGAGAAGGGAGGGTGTCCCTGAATGGTAGTTTGGAAATGTGGTCACCCTAGTACCCAGCCAATCAGCTATTGACAGGGTATTCCCCATCCCGCAATTGCACCCACCAAGGGGTGGGGATGCTGCTGACATCATTGACCTAATATGACCCTATGGGCAAATTAAGTCAATGTCATTGACTTACTAGGGTCCTCTGACCATAATAGGCCAATGGCGTAATGGGCATAGTTGCCCTTTGAAGCTGTGGGGTGGGGAATTCCCTGCCTGCAGCTGATTGGCCCAACACTGACAGCTTCCTTCTTGGTTTAGCAGAACATAGGTTCATACCAAACCCAAGCCCAAACCAAAGCTTATCCCTAGTCAAAATTTACGTAACAGTATAATTTTTTGAAAAGGGCTCCAGTCAAGTGACTGTGTCTAGGCTGAGGTGATATCATAAGTCTACTGCAGCAGGCAGGGGGAAGCATTTGTGATTCCTCTGCTATTCAGTGATTAGACTGTATATTGTAGTTTTGCAAAAAGTCATTTGTCAGAGGTGGTAGAAATCTAGAAGCCTGCTTTAGAATTAGGGGGGCGGTATACTATTACTACCCCTTATTACTCCTTCCCCAAAATGATTCAAAAGTAAATACAGTGGAACTTTGGATTATGAGCATAATTAGTTCAAGGAGAATTCAGCCAATAATGCAGCCAATAACTGCCCAGGTACCAGAGGTTACATGTCATCTCCGAGCCAATGGCACTATCCTGGAGAGAAAAGCAGATGAAGGCTTAGGTACCAGAGGTTACATGTCATCTCCGAGCCAATGGCACTATCCTGGAGAGAAAAGCAGATGAAGGCTTAGGTACCAGAGGTTACATGTCATCTCCGAGCCAATGGCACTATCCTGGAGAGAAAAGCAGATGAAGGCTTCATCAGGGAGAGTACTGAAATCCCTTTCACACCGGGGCAGGAGGTGCATTGGCGGTATAGCGCCGCTTTTTTTAGCGGCGCTATACCGTCTAAATTGCCGCGGTATTCGGCCGCTAGCGGTGCGGATTTAACCCCCCTAGCGGCCGAAAAAGGGTTAATACCACCGGCAATATAGCCACGGTGTCCCATTGTTTTCAATGGGAAGGAGCGGTGGAGGAGCGGTAAACACACCGCTTCTCTCACCGCTCCAAAGACCATTGGAGCAGTCCCGCCAGCACATCCCCTCAGTGTGAAAGCACTTAGGCTTTCACACTGAGACTGCAGGGCAGGGGTTTTTCAGGCGGTATTTAGGTGCTATTTAGGTGCTAAACTGCCTGAAAAACTCCTCAGTGTGAAAGGGGTCTAAGAGGTAATAAATACCCACATGCGTCACATTTACACATTATTTAGCATTATTTAGCATGCATCATTACTCGTAGGTCCACCTTTATTACTTTTTGCACCAATTTCCCATCTATAAAATGGGAGAACTTGACTTAACTGTTGTAATAATAAAATATGCCCCCATGTTTTGGGCTTTTCCAGGTGTAATAGGATAGCACAGTGGCTTAGTGGCTAGTACTTCTACCTTGCAGCACTAGGGTCACTTGGCTTGAATCCTAACTCGGGCACCACCTGCATGAAGTTTGCACGTTCTTCTTGTGTGCGGATTTCCCTCCACACTCCAAAAACGTACTTGCAAGTTAAAGCGGAGGTTCACCCTAAAAAACAACTATGTACCATGCCATCCTGCATATTAGCGTCAGCTACAGTATGCCTATATTTTATTTTTTTGCGCTGTACTTACAGATTAATCTATTTGTTTGTTTCAGGCTACCGCGGGGTAATAGGCGTTCCTATCAAGAGGGGAACATGATTGACGGCCGGCTATGGCGCGTCACGCATTCCGAAAATAGCCGGAGTAGACTCGGCTCTTCACGGCGCCTGCGCACAGACTAGGAGCTGACTGCGCAGGTGCCCGTGTAGGACTCGGCTCTTCACAGCGCTTGCGCAGTCAGCTCCTAGTCTGTGCGCAGGCGCCATGAAGAGCCGAGTCCTACTCCGGCTATTTTCGGAACGCGTGACGCGCCATAGCCGGCCGTCAATCATGTTCCCCTCTTGATAGGAACGCCTATTTCCTGCCCGGAGTCTGAAACGAAAAAAACAGATTAAACTGTAAGTACAGCACAGAAAAAAAAATAAAGGCATACTGTAGCTCACGCTAGTATGCTGAATGTCAGTGGAGACAAAGATTTTTTATTTTTTTAGGGTGAACCCCCTCTTTAATTGGCTTCTGTCTAAATTGGCCCTAGTATGTGTATTAACAGTATGCGTGTGAGTTACGGAGGTTAGGTTGTAAACTACTTGAGTGCGGGGATTAATGTGAATGTAGAGTATGGAAAGTGCTGCAGAAATTGTCAGTGCTATATAAATACATAGGGCCAGATTCAGGTAGAGTTAGGCTGGAGTATCAGTGATACGCCAGCATAACTCTCACTTTGAGCTGGCGTTTCTGTTTTCTGTAAGCAGAAAACAAGAAACGCCGGGTTGGAGTTCCTATACGAGCGGCGTAATTGGATTTCGTTGTCGTATCGGAACTGCAATTTTGAAAATGGCGCTCGGGGCGTTCCCGCTGATTAACGCAGAGAATATGTTAATCAGCGAGAATCGGCAATTCACGATTGTACTCGGGCCCGACGCAGTGACTTTCCGACGTTTCCGTAAGCGATACGCGGCGTAAAGAAAAAACAGCCCCCTAGGTGGAGTATCCTATGTTAAGTATGGCCATCGTCATTGCGTCGAATTTAAAAATGTTTGCGTCGTTTGCGTAAAACGTCCGTGAATGGGGATACAAGCAGGAGGCATCTATATCCTTATAGATCAGCACTATGGCAGTAGTTTAGAAAGGACGAGAGCGGGGTTTACCGCACTATAGCAAAAAAAATACTGCTACAGCGCAGTCGAGTTACTGTGACACGACGTCCCAGGGACGTCGTCCTTCACTTCCGCGATTGCGCGTCCCCTGGGACACGCTCGCGGAAGTGTCCGTGCACGCCGGGTCTAGAAGACCCGGTGCATCACGGATCACAGTAAATTGCCGCTGATAGCGGCCGTTTACCACGTGATCGCGCCGTCGAATGAAACAAACCGGCATCATTTGATGCAGTCACAGATCCAGCCATCCATCCCAGCTCAGCCATCCCTGCTACCCCAATACTGTGAAATACCCCAGTACTCAGCAATACCCCAGTAATCAGCAATACCCCAGTACTCAGCAATACCCCAATACTCAGCAATACCCTGCCCAATACTCAGCAATACCCCAATACTCTGCAATACCCCAATACTCTGCAATACCCCACTACTCTGCAATACCCCGATACTCTGCAATACCCTGCCCAATACTCTGCAATACCCCACTACTCTGCAATACCCCAATACTCTGCAATACGCCGCGCGATACTCTGCAATACGCCGCGCGATACTCTGCAATACGCCGCGCGATACTCTGCAATACCCCAATACTCTGCAATACCCTGCGTGATACTCTGCAATACCCCAATACTCTGCAATACCCCAATACCCTGCGCGATACTTTGCAATACCCCAATACTCTGCAATACCCTGCGCGATACTCTGCAATACCGCCTATGGGGATTTTTAAGTAGCGAAGTTTGGCGCCATTCCACGTGTGTGTGCAATTTTATAGTGTGACATGTTGGGCATCTATTTACTCGGCGTAACTTCATCTTTCACATTATGAAAAAAAATTGGGCTAACCTTACTGTTTTGTTTTGTTTTAAGCACAAAACAGTTTTTTTTTTTAAAAACACGCATTCAAAAAATGTATGCGAAAATACAGTGCGAGATAAAAAGTTGTAATGGTCGCCATTGTAGTCTCAAAATAAATGATGATTTTTACATGTAGGAGAGAAATGTCAGAATTGGTCTGGGTGTTCCAGAACGCCTAAAGGTGCTCCCTGCATGTTGGGCCTCTGTATGTGGCCACGCTGTGTAAAAGTCTCACACATGGGGTATCGCCATACTCGGGAGGAATAGCAGAATGTGTTTTGGGGTGTAATTTGTGGTATGCATATGCGTGTGTGAGAAATAACCTGCTAATATGACAGAAACAAGTTTTTTTTGTTTGTTTTTTACAGAATTTTCAGTCGTTTTTCTTTTATAGCGCAAAAAATAAAAAACCCAGAAGTGATCAAATACCACCAAAAGAAAGCTCTATTTGTGTGAAAAAAATGTTGTATAAATGAGTAATTGTCATTCAAATTGTGAGAGCACCGAAAGCTGAAAATTGGTCTGGTTAGGAAGGGGGTTTAAGTGCCCAGTGGTCAAGTGGTTAACTAAGAAAAGGATAGTAAGTAGAAATTTAATAATTATTACTTTGATAAATGTGCCGCTATAGCATAAGCAACTCGCAATGGGTGACTGCTGATTTTCCTGCAGTTTACCAGTATAGCAACTGAATCTAATCAAGTGAGCTACAATTTTGTATATAGTAGTATATACAGTGTATAGTAAGAAATGTAGATGGGGTTAACAGCATGCAATAAGGCACGCCACAAGGTAAGTACCACAAGTTTCAAAATATTACCACTTTCCTTTCTGATTTGCTACCCAAGATCTGTACTGGAAACCTCAAAGGACCTGCCATTTTGGATAGAGCAAGGGAGGGTTATAACCTCTATCAGATTTTTTTTTTTTTTTTTTTGCCATCTGTGTCTCATTGCAGAAATTTCTATTCACTTCCTGTCCCGTAGCCAAACAGGAAGTGAGAAGAAACCCTGCAAATTAAGGGAAATCCTTGGGCACCCCCAGGTCACCAGAATAGTGTCCCTATTGGAAGATTTCCCTGCTATTACTTTTCTGGGGACAACCCAAAATTTGTGATTTTCTTTTACTTTTACTTTCAATAATAATGGTAAACAAGACAAATAGAGAGGTTGAGTCTCCTTAACGGGGGAGCAGACAGCAATAAAAACCTAATAGGTGTTCTCATGCCCCATCATTCTATCCAAAACTAGAAAAAAAGTTTTTCCTTTAGTTATACTTTAATGCATGACATTCTAAACAGTTAAATAGCAGCTATAGCTGCAAAATGTGTGTGGGTTTGACAGGTAAAACCAGTTACAGGACAAGTCCAAAGAGCATGTTTTGATTGACATTTATTAGGAAAATGTGTTTATACTTTTTTTGGGTTATATATAGACTTTTAACCCTTTTTCATCAATTTAACCTTTTTGCTTCTTTATAAATAGCTCTACTTTTTGAGGCATAGTAACTATAAGATTTATATTTCTTTAAATGATTGCATATTTTCTGTCTTTGCATATTTTTATCCAAATAGAAGGTGTTTAAAGTCTCATTTAAATCCGATAACTCTATTCCAACTGGGAGTCATTTACCTACTTCCCGACTTCAAGTAGGTGGAGTCATTTGCCAACTTTCTATCTCTCGTAGACTCTCTAATGGTAAAATCTCTTTGCAGTAATATGTAACTCCACCTCATCCCTCTCTCGCAACTGCTATGGCATCTGGCTAGAAACTGTTGTATTGCTTTTCTCCATGCTTCCTCATCACATGCTGCTTTTCGGTTATTAGCTCTTACTCATTACACTATAGCAGGAGTCTTCAAACCTTCTAAGTAAAGGGCCAGATTACTGTCCTTTAAATTTTAGGAGGGCCAGATTGAGACCAGTGGTAGCAGAAAATGTCTCAGGCCTTGTACACACAACCATTTTCCTCGACAAAATTCATCAAGAGACTTGGTGGCAGAGCTTTTTTTACCAAGGAAAACGGTTGTGTGTATGTTTTTTGTCGAGAAAACTGTTGTGGATCTCGACGAGAAAAAAAGAGAAGTTCTCCTTTTTTCTCGTCGGGAGTCTCAATTTCCTCATAGTGTTTCTCGTCGGGCTGGTTTATGACAAGAAACGCGTTCATGTGTATGCTTAGAAACCCGCGCATGCTCAGAATAAAGTATAAGACGGGAGCGCACCTTCGGTAAAAGTAGCGTTTGTAATGGAGATAGCACATTTGTCACGCTGTAACAGACTGAAAAGCATGAATAGTCTCTTACCAAACTTTTACTTAACACGCAGTAACATGAGATTAGCAAAAGCAGCCCCAAGGGTGGCGCCAATGGAATAGAACTTCCCCTTTATAGTGCCGTTGTACGTGTTGTACGCTACGATACGTAGATTTTGGCTTGACAGTGTGTATGCAAAGAAAGCTTGATAAGATTCTCGATAAGCCTGACAAGGTACTCGTCGAGGAAAACTATGTTTCTTTTACGACAAGTTTCTCGATCGTGTGTACGAGGCTTAAGACATGGTGGTCAGTGGGGGTAAAATATTATCATAACGCCTATGGGCAGATTAATTGATATAAGTGGAAAAATTCATCTTCATTGTTGGTATCAGTGCAAGGAATAGTGCCCTATTTTTGGTATTAGTGGGAGGATTAGTGTCCATTCATTGGTATTACTGGGACGAATAATGCACTATAATTCATATCAGTTGGAGGAATAGTACCCCATCATATGTATTAGTGGGAGACATAGTGACCCATCATTGGTATTAGTGGGAAGAATGATTCCAATCATTGGTGCTAGAGGTAGGAATAGTGCTCCATTGTTGGTGACAGTGGGAGGAATAGCACCCTGTCATTGGTATTAGTGGGATGAATAATACCCCATCATTTCTATTAGTGGGAGCAATAGTGACCCATCATTGGTATTAGTGGGAAGAAAAATTCCCATCATTGGTGTCAGGGGAAGAAATAGTGCCCTATTGCTACGGACAGTGGAAGAAATAGTGCCCTATTGCTACGGACAGTGGGAGGAATAGTGCTTTGTATCAGTGGGAGGAATAGAGCCGGGGAGGCCAGATAAAGGCAAGGACCTCATCCGATCCTCAGTTTGGAGACCATTGCACTATAGGATGTATAAGGCAGTGGTTGGAACCACAGTATGCAGCAGAGGAGAAGTGTCGAATGCCTGCAGTTGCTTAAGATCAGCACGCTGCATGTTACACCAAGACAGCACTGCCAGGTTAGTAGAGCCTAGAAAGGCTCCCAATGCACTATCTTGGCTATGATACAGTATACTTAGGAGGAGGGACCTTGTATATAGGCTTAAAATGTACATGTTTGCACATGTTACCACCTATAGAGTCACATGGACTTACAAAAATACCCAATACCAATACAGGAATGGGGTACCATATAACTCACTCCACTTCCTCTTATTGGTCAGCACTGGTGCTTAATAGGATTTACACAGCCTTGTCACTTGAGAAAGAGAGCAAATCTTCAGCTCCATGTAAGCTCCGACTAGAGTGCCTTGGATGTGCTGCTAAAGAAGGAAGCAACAAAGGGAACCTGTTGCATCGCCCTACATGGACAAAGCACGGGTTCAATTTAATCGCAAGAAATCATCCAATACTTCTTGCAGAGACTTGGGGAAAATACTCACTAATTTGTTCCTCTCAGCTGGGCCAATTCCATGAAATGTAATGTTTATTTCAATTTGAACTTTACGGCCAAGAATATTTAATTACGTTTAATTGCCTATGGGATAGATATATAAATTCCATCCTGCACTTGTTTCACTTACATGTAATTAACAGGGTCAGTTGCAAAGACTTAACAAAGCCTTTTCTAAACAGGTCAGTAGCAGGGGTGATTGCCATGACTCTGGCTTTATATCCTTCTCTAGCAGAAGGCTAATCCTTTGCTAGTACAGGATTGGTTGTGTAAAGGGAACCTGACCTGACGTTTTAGAAAGTGAATTTTTTATTATTTCACTCTCTATCAACCAGCAGCCAAAATGTTGTGCATTGCAAATTCCCTTTTTATTCTTACAGTGCTGACTACAGGTTCTTCTGTGTGTTGGAATTTCTCTTTGCACAGACATTTAAGCCAGGCCATACACAGGGCGAATTTCTTTCCTGCAACCACTGGTTAATTTACCCATTAACACAGACAGTGTGGACAGGGGAATCCCTTCCGTTGAGCCATTATATTATCCTGGTGGGAGGGGGAAGCTATCCCACCAGGAGAAGAATATTGCTAGCGGGTATACCAGCCACTAGTGATTATAGCATGTAGAATCCCGCAGGCTGGTTGTACTCACATTGATTGATCAACTTGGTACAGATGCCCCGTACACACGATCAGAAATTCTGACAGCAAAAGTCTGATGGGAGCTTTTGAATGGAAATTCCGACCATGTGTATGCTCCATTGAACTTTTGCTGTCAGAATTTCTGCCAGCAAAAGATTGAGAGCTGGTTCTCAATTTTTGTCGACAGAAAAAATTCCTATCTGAAAATCTAATCGTCTGTAGCAATTCCGACAGGCACAATTCCGACGCATGCTCGGAAACAATTCGATGCATGCTCGGAAGCTTTGAACTTCATTTTCTCAGCTCATCGTTCTTGACCGTGTGTATGCAAGCTAAGCTTGAGCAGAATTCCGTCGGAAAAAATATCCAAGGTTTTTCTGATGGAAAATTCGATGTTGTTTGGCGTAAACCATCTATGGCTGGCCTTAGGGAGTTAAGGGAGTCTGCTGTTGTGCTACTTAGACAGTTAAAAGCATGAACATGGCCTTCAAACTCAGAGGCAAGTCAAATGCAGCATGTTTCCAAAGAAAAATGTCTTGTATGTGAGGTCTAATATGTAGGTAATAGCGTTGGACTAATTAGAGTAAAGTTTAATTCAAATTAATAGGGAATAAAGTGTCTTTACCCCACCAGTGCTTAATTTATGGTCAAAGTAGGTACAAATCATTCAACAGATGGACAACTGTTGGGTTGGGAGCGCCTAGTTCAAACTTCCATTTTGCTAAGATCCATTTCAAATTTCGAACACTGCAATCCAGACACTACAAAAATGCCTCACAAAAACATGTCAAAAGCAAAACACAATGCCCATGTGTACACTAACCCTTAGACACCGTCAGTGCATATGACATTAGAAGTACTTCTGCAATGCACTTTAAAACAAAAATAGATGAGGATTGAATAGGTATATTATAAAGAAATCTGTGCTGGAATCTCTGCAGAGGCTGCCCTTCTGACCTTCTAAAAACGTTATTGTCTTAGATTTTCCCTAGATTTGACGCTATGTGCTTTTTTTTAATGGGTAGAAGCCGGGAATGCAGGAACAAATATTGTCTCTGGACAGCCGCACTCTGAACAAATTGTAGCCTTTTATTAAAAGAAGGACAGCACTACAAGTCACAGCAAAATAAAATAAAACCTGACCCTGACGCGTTTCGCACTGAAACTAGTGCTTATGACTAAGCACTAGTTTCAGTGCGAAACTTGTCAACAGTCAGGTTTTATTTTATTTTGCCGTGACTTGTAGCGCTGTCATTATTTTAATAAAAGGCTACAATTTGTTCAGAGTGCGGCTGTCCAGAGACAATCTTTGTTCCTGCTTTACTAAGTGCATTGCCTGCACCTGAGTTGTCTGCAATGGAGGATATTCATCTGGGTTCCCACCTGGAGCGGCTATTCTCTTTTCCCCTGGAAGCTGGAAATATTGTATTTGTAAGGATAATGTTTATTTACCTTAGTTAGGGTCTACATGCCTATTGCAGATCTTTTCTCACCTTCCTGACTGTCAAAACCATTTTCACAATGAAAGTAAATTAGGGGAAATCTCTGTACGGGAGCCCTGTCAAGAGTCAAGAATTCTTATTCTCAATCAATCCAACTAAAGGCAATGGTTTTATACACATATGTAAACAATTTAATTTAAAAAAGCCCCCTAGGACTTTTATGCATACTTGTCTCTGACATCACATGCACCTCACCATTGACTCTTCCCCTAGTGGAGGACAAGTCATCCACCACTGCAGTCTGGGTCTGCGACCAACTGATCTTGTCACTGCCCCTCTTTATGGAGTCGGCAGGACCTTCTCGCTTCGAAACAACCAATGGAAAGTGTTCACATCACCAGGCAACATGTGGACACCTAAAGTAAGAAGCTCCTATTCTGCATAATGGAAGGTAGAAGACTTGGAACCCAACCTGGCATTTCATATGACTATAGATTTAGATAAGTATTTGGGGTATTTCAAATGCAGAATTTTTAAAATAGTTCTGCATAGCTGGAGAAGGGGGCTGGCTTGTGGATAGAGGAAATTCCTGGTCTGCTAAATATTCCCAAGTAGAAAAAGCTCTTTGCCTTGAGTGAATCAATCCCATTAGTTTCAGTGGGGTTGATTTACTAAAACTGGAGAGTGCAAAATCTGGTGCAGCTGTGCATGGTAGCCAATCAGCATTTAACCCCAGCTTGTTCAATTAACCACTTGCTTACTAGGCACATATACCCCCCTCCTGCCCAGGTGAAATTTGAGCTTCCGGCATTGCGTCGCTTTAACTGACAATTACGCGGTCATGCAAGATTTCTCCCAAAAAAAATTTTCCCCACAAATAGAGCTTTCTTTTGATGGTATTTGATCACCTCTGCAGTTTTTATTTATTGCGCTATAAACAAAAAAAAAACGACAATTTTGAAAAAAAATACAATATTTTTTACTTAAGTGTGTGGGAGCCTTCGCGCTCAGTGGAGCAGTTAAACACAAAAAGTGTAGAATAAATAATACCACAATAATAAATATATAGATACAATTGTATAAATATAAAAGACGTAAGTTGCTGCAAAACCTAAAAGTGTTTACATGACACAAGCGATAATATAGTGATAAAACGATCTCGCGCTACCAAGAAATAACCAAATAACACGTGATTAAGAAAACTAATTATTATAAATGTGCAAAATAGATAAATAAATAGAGATAAAAATAGAGATAAAAATAAATGTCCACAAGTGAGTAAAGTGCAATCAGTGATATAGTGCACATCAACGTCAGTCTGCGTTCCATCCAATGTTCACAGTAATCGTGCAGGTGTCAATCCGTGGGAACACACAGCCTCACAGGCCTCTCACCTCACTGCTAAAAGATACTATTTGTGGACGTTTATTTTTATCTCTATTTTTATCTCTATTTATTTATCTATTTTGCACATTTATAATAATTAGTTTTCTTAATCACATGTTATTTGGTTATTTCTTGGTAGCGCGAGATAGTTTTATCACAATATTTTTTACTTGTTGCTATAATAAATAGCCCAATTAAAAAAAAAAACATCTTTTTTTTTCTCAGTTTAGACCGATACGTATTCTACATATTTTTGGTAAAAAAAAAAAATGCAATAAGCGACTGGTTTGCGCAAAAGTTAAAGGAAATACAAAATAGGGGACAGAATATTTTTTTTATTATTTTTTTTTTTTTATTAGTAATGGCAGCGATTTGCGATTGTTATTGGGACTGCGACATTATGGCGGACACATCGGACACATTTTTGGTGGCATTCACATTTATACTGCAATCAGTGCTATAAATATGCACTAATTACTGTATAAATGTGACTGGCATTGAAGGGGTTAACACTAGGGGGTGAGGAAGGGGTTAAATATGTTCCCTGTATAGTGTTCTAACTGTGGTTGGAGGGGGGTGATTGGGGGAGGTGACCAATCTGTGTCCCTATGTACAAGGGACACAGATCGGTCTCCTCTCCAGAGACACGACGCTGTCTCTGTGTGAGCTGGCAATGAGAGATGATCTCATATGTTTACATATGAGATCATCTCTCATTGGCCGCACAGATCGCATAGCAAACGGCCACTCTGATTGGCCGTTCGCCGCGATCTGTGATTGGCTATGTCCAAGGGACACGGCCAACACAGAATTTCCCCGCTGCGCGCGCGGGGGAAACCAAAGGGGGCGGACGTCAATTGACGTCCTGTTGGAAATTGAGGTCCGCGCTGTAGCCGTCATTCGGCTATAGCGCGGGCCTCAGGTGGTTAAAGTAATACTACATTTTTTTTTATAACAAACATGTCATACTCACCTGCTCTGTGCAGTGGTTTTGCACAGAGCAGCCCTGACCCACCTCTTCTTGGGTCCATCGCTGGCATCTCGTAGCCCCTCCCTCCTGCCCCCAGAGCAATTAGCTTGCAATAGGGGCACCCAAGCATGCTCGTTCCTGAGCCACAACTCTGTGTGTCCTTTCACACTGTTGCCTCAGCCAATGAAGAGGGAGAGTCCCTGGAGAGCAAAGGCTCTCATGCACATCGCTGGATGGCAATGGGGCTCAGGTGAGTATTGGGGGGGAGCTGGGGGGGCTACTGCACCGCAGAGTTTTTTTTGCCTTTGTGCATATAACCTTGAACCTTTAGTACCACTTTAAGTTTTGACAAAAAAATTAAAATGGAAGCTGATTGGTTTCTATGCAGAGCTGCACCATATTTTTCACTTTCCAGCATTAATAAATCAACCTAAGTGATTTAAAAAAAATGGGCCAGATTCAGATACAATTAGATTATCGTAGCGTTTCCCAAATACACTACGCCGCCGTATTTTACCTGGCTCTACGTGGAATCCAGGTAGATTTTGTCCAGTAAACGACGGCGGCGTAGTGTATTTCTCCCGTTGCAATCCATCTACGCGAGTAGGGGGCGTGAATCATTTAAAATAGGCGCGTTCCCGCGGCGATCGAACTGCGCATGCTCCGTTCGCAAATTTCCCGCCGTGCATTGCGCGAAAACACGTCGTTACGTCATTCGTTGTTTGAGTAGCGTCGTTTACGCACGATCCTCGTCCCGAACGAGTTACGTAAAAAAAAAAATAAAATAAAAAATCGACGCGTGAACGACGGCCATACTTAACATGGGCTACGTACCGTTATACCAGCAAAAAGCTGGTCTAACAGTACGTAAACAAAAATAGACGAAAGCGATTGCGAAGACCACTCGTATCTTCGTGGATCGCCGTAAAAACACATTTGCATATCCCGACGCATGAAAACGACGCAAACTCCTCCCAGCGGCCGCAAATATATCGCAGCGTAGATCCGAAGGCTTACGAAGACGTAAGCCTCTCGGATCGAAGCCCGAAGCCGCCGTATCATGGTTTGAGGATTCAAACTAGTGATACGGCGCGCGAAATTTGAAATTACTCCTGTCTAACACCAGTTAGACAGGCGTAATTGCTTTCTGAATCTGGGCCAATATGTTTAGTGGTCAGTTGCCTCTTAAAAATGCACCCGTATGTCTTTTTCCTGTTCAGTCAGTGACAACAAGCCAAAATCCACCAATTATATTAGTCGTCTAACAAATACTTTTTTTTAATTAATGACATACATAATTAAATAATTAATGAATCTAAGGAAAAGTCCAATAATTGTTATGTGGCGTATTAGCATGTGATTATTTCATGGCTCGGTGGCCAGGGAGGATATGAAATAAATGTTTATTTACCTATCTTGAACTGTGGCTTTAGCATATGCTCATGCAATTTGTCAATGCAATTATGATCTTAAATGAAAGGGTGTCATTGTGAATGCAAATCTAAATTAATCAACACTCATGTAAAATTAGACACAAAAAATGGCCAAGGTTAATTAAGTTTCCCACATTATCAGGAGTAAGCTTTTAATTGTGGAATATACCACTGGAGAATTAACCGAAATCCTTGGCAAGGAAAAAATATATTTAAAACCAATTAGATTTTCTTGATGAATAACAACAGCATATGGCTTTTTGCTCCATTTTATAGATCAGAAGACTGCAAATAATAATGTCTGATTAATATTATGAAGTCAGGTCATTGTATGTACTTTGAGGATTTAACATGGTGTTTGAGGTGTCAAGTGGTTCCATTTATTTAATATAGGATATTACAAAGAAGTGTCCTCATTTTGACACTCTCTATTTAGAAGAGTGGCTGTGGCAAATCATTATATATTATTATTATTATACACGATTTATATAGCACCAACAGTTTGCGCAGCGCTTTACAATAGGAGGGCAGACAGTACAGTTACAATACAATACAGGAGGAATTAGAGGGCCCTGCTTGTTAGAGCTTACAATCTAGGAAATGTGTTAAATGCTTTGTTTTACTGCATGTATGTTTAGAATGCTTTATTTTAATATTTAATTAAACAGAACTTTAATTAAATATATATTAATGTTTTTTTTTTGTTTGTTTTTTGAGTCCAGACCTTAGGGACTATTTAAAGTGCTTGTACATTTAGAAGTTTTTTTTTACCTTAACCACTTGCCTACTGTGCACCTACACCCCCTTCCTGCCCAGACAAAATTTAAGCTTCCGGCACTGCGTCGCTTTAACTGACAATTGCGCGGTCGTGCGACGTGGCTCCCAAACAAAATTGGCGTCCTTTTTTTCCCACAAATAGAGCTTTCTTTTGGTGGTATTTGATCGCCTCTGCGGTTTTTATTTTTTGCGCTATAAACAAAAATAGAGCGTCAATTTTGAAAGAAATGCAATATTTTTTTACTTTTTGCTATAATAAATATCCCCAAAAAATATATAAAAAAATATTTTTTTCCTCAGTTTAGACCGATGCGTATTCTTCTACATATTTTTGGTAAAAAAAAAATGCAATAAGCGTTTATCGATTGGTTTGCGCAAAATTTATTGCGTTTACAAAATAGGGGATAGTTTATGGCATTTTTTTTATTTTTTACTATTAATGGCGGCGATCTGCGATTTTTTTACTGCGACGTTATGGCGGACACTTCGGACACTTTTCTGACATTTTTGGGACCATTTACATTTATACAGTGAACAATGCTATAAATATGCATTGATTACTGTATAAATGTGACTGGCAGTGAAGGGGTTAACCACTAGGGGGCGGGGAAGGGGTTAAATGTGTGTCCTATGAGTGTTCTAACTGTAGGGGGAGGGGGGGTGACTGGGGGAGGTGACCGATTGTGTCCCTATGTACAAGGAACACAATCTGTCTCCTCTCTCCCTGACAGGGACGTGCAGCTCTGTGTTTACACACAGAGCTCCATGTCCCCGCTCAGTTACTGGGCAATCGCGTGTGCCCGGCGGCGATCGTAGCCGCCGGGCACTCGCGCCGGGATCCCAGCAGAGCGGCGGGTGCGCGCGCGCCCGCCCACGGCTTTAAAAAGAAATCACGTCATATGACGTGATGTCAGGATAATGGAGTCCTCCGCCGTCATTTGACGGTGGGCGCTGGACAAGTGGTTAAAGAAGTTGTAAAGGAAAAAAATGTTTTGCCTAAAATTAATGTCTGCAAGGTAGACAGACAGAATAGTGTAATGATTCTGTTAACAAATGAGTAAATACCTATTCAATTCCTTCATCTATATCACCTCCGGCGTTCTAGTTTTTGTTCTCTCATTCACTTCCTGGTTTGCATCACTTGTTCATGTAAGAACTACATTTCCCAGTATGAATTGCGGCACACCTCCTTAAAGTCTCTAACACGTAGAGAGCGTCCTGCCGCACAGATGTAGTTCCCAGGAGGGGGCGAGCACGTTACTGACCACCGCAGTAAAGTCTCCCTTCACGGTGGTCAGTAAAATCAGACAAGCAGGAAGTGAACAGAACAGAGAAGAAATAGAGCAACTTCTGAGCAAAAACTAACAATGAGGAAGTGAAAAGAGGAATGTCTGCGGGTAAATTATGCTATTATGAAAACAAATAATTTCCTTTACAACCCCTTTAATGCATTTTATACATTAAAGGGGTTGTAAAGGAAAACATGTTTTCCCTAAATAGCTTCCTTTACCTTAGTGCAGTCCTCCTTCACTTACCTCACCCTTCCATTTTGCTTTTAAATGTCCTTATTTCTTCTGAGAAATGCTCACTTACTGTTCTTCTGTCTGTAACTCAACACAATAATGCAAGGCTTTCTCCCTGGTGTGGAGAAAGCCTCTTGAGGGGGGAGGGGGCGAGCAGGCAAGTCAGGACACTCTCTACTTTGCAGATAGAGAAAGCAGCTGTGTGTTAGTGGGCATCCTGACACTCCTGCTCGTGCTTGCCCCCTCCCCCCTCAAGAGGCTTTCTCCACACCAGGGAGAAAGCCTCGCATTACGGTGTTGAGTTACAGACAGAAGAACAGGAAGTGAGGGTTTCTCAGAAGAAATAAGAACATTTAAAAGCAAAATCAAAGGATGAGGTAAATGAAGGAGGACTGCACTAAGGTAAAGGAAGCTATTTAGGGAAAAAAAATGTTTCCTTTAAAACCCCTTTAAGGTAAAAAAAAAACTTCTCTGTCCAGCTACCCCCCCTAAATACTAACCTGATCCACATTTTCATCCAGTGCTTTCTCTCTCCTTACTGGATATGGAGGCAGCAGGGGCAGCCATTGGCTCCTACTGCTGTCAATCATAGCCTGTGAGGGGAGAGTGGGGTAGGGGGTGAGCTACTCAGTGTGGGTCTGTGGACACACATAGCTCAGCTTGGAGTCAATATTGCTATCCACGCTCCACAATTCCCCACAAGGCTACTCAACACCATAGCCTGTATTTCATGGCCCATTTATAAAATGCAATGTCTTAAACCGGTCTCACTGATGGACTGAAGGGCAAAACCCAGGTTTAATTTAAAGTACCTTGTTTTAATCATCTACTTATCCACCATGTTTTTATGTTTTTTTTAGCTGATTGCTGTTACATTTCTTAAAGTGGAGGTCTGCCCAAAAAAAATATTAAAAGCCAGCAGCTACAAATACACTGCAGCTGCTGACTTTTAATAAATGGACACTTACCTGTTTAGGGTGCTTGCAATGTCGGCAGCCAAAGCCTATTAATATCTAGGCTCTCAGCTGGCCCGCAGTCAATCTCAGTTAAGGGAATCAGGAAGGGAAGTGTTGCGGCTTCACTTCCCAGTTCTCTACTGTGCATGCACGAGTCACGCTGCGCGTCCTAACTAACTGGTCCCAGCTGTCTCCTGGGACCTGCGTGTTTCCCAGAAGACAGCAGGGGGATGGGAAGGGGCGTGACTCCTGCGGAAGTCTATGCCCGAAAGTGGGTGCAAATACCTGTATTTTACAGGTATCTGCACCCCTTCCCCCTGAAAGGTGCCAAATGTGACACCGGACGGGTCCAAAAAGTGGAGGTTCACTTTTTGTGTGGACCTCCGCTTTAAGGTGAACCTCTGCTATTAGCCACAAATTTTTAGTCATTTTATATAAATATTTGCCATTCTGAGAAGCCAGACAGGCAATTGGCAGGTCACTGCATGGTCAAGGGGTGGAGGGTGGAAGGTTTTTTAACCCTATTTAAAGCGGGGGTTCACCCTAAAAAAAAAATTCTAGCATTACAATCAGCTGACCTACGATACGTACATTATGCAGGTATTTTTTTTTTTTTCGTACATACCGATTTATGTGTATTTTCCCCCTCTGGATTCCCATGGGACTGGGCCTTTTCTAATCACAGGCTGTGATTGACTTTCTTCCAACCGGCGCATACAGCATGTCACGCGTTGCCGAAAGAAGCCGAACTGCTCTATACGGCGCATGCGCACCGACGATCGGCTTCTTTCGGCAACGCGTGACGCGCTGTATGCGCCGGTCAGAAGAAGCCTGTGATTAGAAACGCCCACTACCGCGGGGAATCAGGAGGGAGAAAATACACATAAATTGGTACTTACGAAAATAAATAAATACCTGCATAATGTACGTATCGTAGGTCAGCTGATTGTAATGCTAGAATTTTTTTTTAGGGTGAACCCCCGCTTTAATGACTGAATCAGTATTGACCAGGAACCCACATTTCGTAGGGGGTTTAATGGGCAAAAAAGGTAGCATGAGAACTAATAGAATGTCAGTCTTAGATATGGACAGAATGGGCGATCCAAACTATTTTTTTCTTCAGAGTGGTTGTAAGGATGTTTCAAGGTGGCAGTAGCAAAGATTTGGGGGGGGGGGACACACTTTCTCATACAAATCTAATTCAGTTTGCTGACCCATAACGACCAAACTAAAATAAAATGACCAAGACTGGATTGACACACGAATGATAGTTTCATCAGACTGGAACCTATTATTTTATCCTAATTGGACAATGCACTAATTAAGATAAGATTGGCACCAAACATGCAATTTAGTTGTCTCCCTAGCTCCTTCACGGGCATTTAAAAGCACCCTCAGGCTACCAACGTGTACATGGTAGCTGAACAATTGTGGTTGTCTAGTGATCATATGTCTGTCCACCATGTAAAATTTGTGGCAAGTCAGCAAGACACATATTTTGACTTCATCTTTAGATCCGATTTTATTCAATATCCTCCTTACAGAGATTAAATCCAATAGTAAATGAAATGATTGAGGAAAGTGAACACATTTCCAAAGTCCAGCTTTAGTAACTACTAAATTCTAAAAGCAATGCAGAGCATTACAAAACACTGCAAGAAGGGGACACAAAGCTGCCATTTAACTGAATAAAATATTTTTGTGTAATATCTGTTATACGTGAAGGTAATAGATTGCATTTTCATTGTCCTCCTACTACCGTCCAGCAGCAGATAACAAATCAAGTAAACACTATGATAGAGGGATTTTTATCATGTGTGTTCAGGCTCTCTACATGGCTTCATTTATCATAACTGAGTAGCACCAAACAGTAATAAAAGACAACAAAAGGAGATATTAGAAAGCAGCAATAAAACATACAGGCTCTGAAAATGAACTAGATTAATGGGTTGCTCCTCCTATAATTGATTTAGAAATTTCAGTCTTGGTTATGTGCAGGTGGACCAGTTACGCCTATTCATGGGGTACTTGCTGGTCATAAATGCATGGCAGTGATCACTGGACTTTGGAGCCATTCATAGGCTTTCATTTCCTAAACACCAGGGTCTTTCTTGACCAAGAAAATTACCGTATTTGCCGGCGTATAAG
The DNA here is from genome assembly GCA_029574335.1 of Rana kukunoris. Taxonomy (NCBI): domain Eukaryota; kingdom Metazoa; phylum Chordata; class Amphibia; order Anura; family Ranidae; genus Rana; species Rana kukunoris. The sequence continues at coordinate 468,378,931 of CM056052.1, read as the reverse complement.
GCAACTGGGTGTATAAGACGACCCCATAATTTTACAGCTATAAATTTGGTTTTGGGATATGCTCTCCATATAAGGCGACCTTTTTCCGACACACCTCACTGTGCTTATTGCATACCTCACTGTGCTCATTGCATACCTCACAGTGCCCATTGCATACCTCACTGTGCTCATTGCATATCTCACTGTGCCCATTGCATACCTCACTGTGCCCATTGCCTACATCACTGTGCTCATTGCATACCTCACTGTGCCCATTGCATAATTCACTGTGCCCATTGCCTACCTCACTGTGCCCATTGCATACCTCACTGTACCCAATGCATACCTCACAGTGCCCAATGCATACCTCACTGTGCTCATTGCATATCTCACTGTGCCCATTGCATACCTCACTGTGCCCATTGCCTACGTCACTGTGCTCATTGCATACCTCACTGTGCCCATTGCATACCTCACTGTGCCCATTGCATACCTCACTGTGCTCATTGCATACCTCACTGTGCTCATTGCATACATCACTGTGCCCATTGCCTACCTCACTGTGCCCATTGCCTACCTCACTGTGCCGATCTACAGATCTCCATACCTTATCCCTGTATGCAGAGTTAGACTTAAGGCGTCCTGTTCAAAAGCCACGCCGCCTACTCGTCCTGTTCCGTGATAGGCAGAAAACTCAGTTTCCCAGCAGAGCCTGTGTTTGGTGTTCTGCCTATCACAGAGGTCCTCTCGTCTGAGTCTGAGGCCCCTGTGGTTGTACAGAAGTCAATCTACAGATTGACTTCTGTACAACCAAGGTGTTGGGTTTTCCCTGTTCAATCAGCACTGCAGACTATAGCCTGCAATGCTAATCAGGGAATTCTGAATAAAACTCAGCAGGGGGAAAATGTGAAGGATGGGGGAATTGGGTCAGGTTTTTGTTCAACCTAATGGTTGAACAAAAACACAGACCCATCTATGGCCTGCTTTCGTTTAGTAAATAAAGTTGGGTATACGCCAGTAAAATTTTGCCTATAGTCCTACTTTAATTTCTTGTTCACTTGAATTTGATTGACATAAAAACTGCCTTGACTTATGTACAAAGCTCTGTGCACATTCAAGTTGAAAAGTGAAAATGTCCTAGTTATTATTATTATACAGGATTTATAAAGTGCCAACAGTTTGTGCAGCACTTGACAACTTGAGGGAAGACAGTACAGTACAGTTACAATACAATTGTAGAGCTTACAATCTAAAAGGGAGGGTCAAGTGATACAAAAGTTAATAACTGTAGAGGATGAGCTAATGAAGAAAATAAAAGTACAGTTGTTGGGTGGGGGCAGGTAGGCTTCTCTAAAGAGAAGGGTTTTCAGGAATCGCCTAAAAGTAGACAGAATAGGAGATAGTAGTCAGAAAGATTAGGGAGTTCCATAGGATGGGAGAGGCTTGGGAGAGATCCTGGAGGCAGGCATGGGATGAGGTGTCAAAAGAGCTAGAGAGCAGGAGGTCTTGGGCGGAACGAAGAGAATGGTTTAGTTGGTATTTTAAGACTAGGTTAGTGATACAGTAAATCGACCCCAAGGGTCGGAGACAGTTCCCATAGCAAAGGGAATGCACTTAGAATATAGTAAACAAGTTAAAGGAGTTGTAAATAAAAAACATTTTTTTGCTGAAATGACTGTTTACAGGGTATAGAGACATAATAGTTAACTGATTACTTTTAAAAACGATTAAAAATGGATAAAAATCAATCAAATATTGTACCTGTAGTTTCTAGTTTTGTTTTTGCATGTTGTTTCCTGCTTCTCTGCTGTACAGAGCCAATACAGGGCAGTGATGGTTTGGAAAACGAAACTGATTGGTGCTGAGGGGATTTAGACACACAGTAATCACACCTCCTTGATTAGTGACCACAGTGAGAAAGCTCCCAGCACTGTGGTTATCAGGAAACAGACAACCAGGAAGTGTGGAGAGAATAATTACTGCAACTTGAGAGCAAAAACGAACAAGGAGGACATGAAATCAGCACTGCATTAAGGTAAAGGAAGCTATTACAAACCCTTTAAAGCTTTATTCACTTTGAATACCCAAAGTAATGAACAAAAAAAAAAAAAAGATTTTTCTTGTACATAGATGATTGAGAACACTTGCATTGCAAAGTGAACACTCTTTACTCCTGAACTACATATATTAACCACATAGGTAGTGAAACCAAGACCAGGTGACAGCCCTGGAGTCTACACCTTAAAGTCATATTAAAGGCAATTTTTTTTTTTAAATAATAAAAATGTCATACTTACCTGCAACCATGATCCTCTTGTCAGGTCCCCTGCTGGCACTCTTAGTCCCTCCCTCCTGTCAAGTACCCCCATTGCAAGCAGCTTGCTATGGGGGCACCCAATCAGGCTCACTCCTGAGCCGCTGCTTTGTTTGTCCATTCACTCACGGCCGTGGCTCAGCTCCATCCTCGCTCTCTCCTCAGTGGCTCACTGGCTGTGGTTTACAGGTTGACAGTAGCCCGCGCTGCTGTCTCAGCTAATAAAGAGAAAGAGACCTGGGAGAGGCGCTATTCTTGCGCACATTGTTGGATCGAGATGGGGCTCAGGTATAATATATAATAGGGGGGCTGTTGCACACAGAACGGTTTTTTAGAGCCTTTACAACCTCTTTAAAATGTCAGCGACATCATCCCTCTTTGCTTCTTATAAGGACCCTTTAACATATCTCCTAATTGTCCCTGATTTGGAAAGACTGTCCCTCTTTTGGAACAAAGTCCCCCGTCCCTCATTCCTCCTTATGTATCTCTCATTTTTGTTTGATGTATATACCTGTATATCGTATTAGACAGTGGCGGCTGGTTGTTATATATTTTTGCGAGGGGGGGGGCGTCCACCAACCCTCTCCCCACGTCGACCAATCGTCCCCAAATTTACCCCATCTAGGTTGCAGGCTTTCTCCAGGCAGCGTCTCCTCCTTCCTCTGCTTCACAGTGGTGAGGCTTCTCCTGTGTCTCTTCCCTCCTCATAGTGGGCCAATAGTATCACCCCTCCTTTCGGCCAATCGGGTGATGGGGCCCAGGAGGAGAATCAGGAAGTCAATAGCAAATATTAATTTTCTATTGTCACACAAGTGCGTGTGCTGCTCCCTGAGCCCATCCTTTTTTTCTAAACCTATTAGGCCCCGTACACACGACCATTTTCCTCGACAGAATCCATCAAGAAACTTGTTGGGAGAAACACATTGGTGTGTATGCTTAGAAACCCGCACATGCTCAGAATAAAGTATAAGACGGGAGCGCACCTTCGGTAAAAGTAGCGTTCGTAATGGAAATAGCACATTTGTCACGCTGTAACAGACTGAAAAGTGCAAATGTCTCTTACCAAACTTTTACTTACCACGCAGTAACATGAGTTTAGCAAAAGCAGCCCCAAGGGTTGTGCCAGTGGAATCGAACTTCCCCTGCCGTCTATGTGTTGTACGTCACCACGTTTCAGAACGAGGAGATTTGGTCTTTACAGTGTGTATGCAAAGACAGCTTGTCAAGTTTCTCGACAAGCCTAACAAGGAACTCGTCGAGGAAAGCGATGTGTCTTTTCCGACAAGTTCCTCGGCCATGTGTACGAGGCCTTAGAGCCTCTGGCTCTAATGTCATGCTTCTAAAAAAAAAAACCCCATTGGAATCCATGCGTCCGGCGCCCCGCATGTAGATTAGGGGGTTGGACGCATAGATTAGGGGGTTGTCATCCCTGCGCCCCATTGGAATCCATGCGTCCAGAGCCCTGCATGTAGATTAGGGGGTTGGACACATGGATTAGGGGGTTGTCATCCCTGCGCCCCATTGGAATCCATGTGTCCAGAGCCCTGCATGTAGATTAGGGGGTTGGACGCATAGATTAGGGGGTTGTCATCCCTGCGCCCCATTGGAATCCATGTGTCCAGAGCCCTGCATGTAGATTAGGGGGTTGGACACATGGATTAGGGGGTTGTCATCCCTGCTCCCTGCATTACGGGCCACCACTGGTTTTAGAGCTTGTTTCCACTAGAGGCAAGGGCTGCCACTCCCCAGAAAAGCGATCCATGCTCGGAACACCTTTTAGGAGCATTTGACAGGAGGTGAGAGGGCGATATGTTGTCTCCTCACCACCTGTTTTAATCATCTAAATGCCACACTATATTGCACGCAGTTGTGGGGCGGTTGTAACAAGATGGCCCTATTCACTTAAAGGAGTCGCATTTGGTGGGCGGTAGTGCAAGGTTTTGCAGCCGCGCCATATGTTCTCCTCATTAGCTGCTGCCCTTACAGTGCTAAAGCTTTCATTTAATTTCTAAACTGTTGCATTCAAAAATGTCAAAGGCCAGCCAGTATAAAGGAATAGTAGTAGTAAAAATAATAATCACCTTTGGATCTAACTGCACATTTTTGTGTATTTATTCTTCATGTAAAAGGGTGTCTTATCTGCCTAGATACATTTTGGTAATAGGCGTCCCTCTTTCACATCTAAGAAAGTTGGGAGGTACGTTTTAATTAAAGCGGATGGTTCACAAATAAAAAAATATTAAAAGCCAGCAGCAACAAATACTGCAGCTGCTGACTTTTAATATTAGGACACTTACCTGTCCTGGAGTCCAGCGCCGTCCGCAGCAGAGGATGAGCGATCGCTCATCACCCTGCTGCTCCCCCCTCCATCCACGGTGAGGGAACCAGGAAGTGAAGCGCTGCGGCTTCACTGCCCGGTTCCCTACGGCGCATGCGCGAGCTGCGCTGCGCCCGCGATTGGCTCCAGCTGTGTGCTGGGAGCCGAGTGTTCCCAGCACACAACGGGCGGGAGACGGGATGTGATGCAATGCCCGTCTTTTGCCCGTGAATGCTGGGCCGGAAGTGGGTGCAGATACATGTCTATCTGCACCCCCCTCCCCCCTGAAAGGTGTCAATTGTGACACCGGAGGGGGGGAGTGTTCGGATCAGCGGATCTTCACTTTAGGGTGGAGATCCGCTTTAAGCAGCAAACCTCCATCCCCGGAGCTAACTGTTAATACTCATTGTTCCTTGTTTGTTAACCCCTACACTAAGCGACTATCAATAGTGATGGTCTTGCGTTAAATCACAGTGTGCCATACACATTCAACCCTTTTTTAAAGCCTTACTACAAATACATTTGTATCCTAACAATTCCCTATTTGAAATAAGATCTTAGCCTTTAGGGCTCATTCACAGACAGCAAAAAATGCTGCGTTTAGTTTTGTACGCACTATAGCAATCCGTAATGAGCCCATAGAGAGAGTTGCACCTACATACGAAAAGGTGCGCTTCGATTGGCCGTGCACAAAAAAATGTAGCACACAGCTGCAGATTTTACATGCGCAAATCTGCAGATTTTTGTGCGGAACTATGCAGATTTTATGTGCGTAAATCTACAGATTTTACGTGTGTAAATCTGCAGATTTTTTGTGCGTAAAGCAGGCCATAAACGGTCGAATTTTGAACTAAGTTTCTTTTCAAAATCAGAAAGTTCTTTTTTTTTTTTGCGATCCAATGATTTTTTAAATTTCGGCAGACCAAGCCTTCAAGTTTCTACCAAAAAGAATTTCCATGGCCGGGAATATTCTTTTCTCTCCGTGAATTTTCTTTCCTTGCACGTGCACATTTTTTCTATTACATTTCTCGCACGATTCTCCCATTGATTAAAAAATCGTTTGTTTTTCAAAAAATTTCCAACATGTCAGATTTCTTAAATTTGATTGCCGCATTAAAATCATCTGTTGCTGCAGCCCACTAATGGTGCGAAATTCGTACAAAAACTCTTTGATACGATTTTCAAAAGAAAATTCTTTTGAAATTCGAACCGTGTATGGCCGGCTTAAATCTACAGATTATTTTATTTTATGTGCATACGTATGCAGATTTTACGTGCGTAAATCTGCAGATTTTGTGTGCGTAAATTTGCAGATTTTTTGTGCGTAAGGCATACATGGTCGAATTACAAAATAATTTTCTTTTGAAAATCTGAAAATGTGTGCGTTTTGTGATCCAATGGTGCCACCATTGATTTCGAAATTCGACCAACAAAACCTTCAATTTCACATCCTGTTCCTACAGAAAATTATTTTCGTGTCTGGGAATCTTCTTTTCTTTCCAGGAATTTTCTTTTCTTGCACATGCGCATTTCTTTTTCGATTACATTTCTCACACGATTCTCCCATCATTGATTAGAAAATCATTTGTTTTTCCAAAAATTTCCAACATGTCCCATTATTAAAATTCAACGGCCGCACGAAAATCGGCTGTTGCTCCAGCCCACTAATGGTGCAAAATATGAAAGAAAATTCTTTCAAAATTTGATCCATATATGGCCAGCCTTAGCCTTAAGGGCTCATTCACAGACAGCAAAAATGCTGCGTTTAGACAGTTTTGTACGCACTATAGTAATCCGTAATGAGCCCATACAGAGAGTTGCACCTACATACGAAAATGTGCACTCCGTTTGGCCACGCACTAAAAAGTAGGACAATTTCGAAAGAATTTTCTTTCGAAAATCGTATCTAAGAATTTTCGTACGAATTTCGCACCGTAAGTGGGCTGCAGAAACAGCCGATTTTTGTGCGGCAATCAAATTTGAGAAATCGGACACGTTGGAATTTTTTTGAAAAACAAACGATTTTATAATCAATGATGGGAGAATAATGCGAGAAATGTAATACAATACAAAACAAAGGGCCAGATTCACATACACTTAATATTGCGCTGTGTAATCGAAATACACTGCCGTATTTTACCATGCTCTACACCGAAACCTGGTAGATTTTTGCCCGTACGCTATAGCGGCGTAGTCTATTTCTCGCCGCGTAATCGAAATACGCGATTAGGGGGCATGAAGCATTTAAATTAAGCGCGTCCCCGCGGCGTTTGAACTGCGCATGCTCCATTCAGAAATTTCCCGCCGTGCATTGCGCAAAATCACGTCGTTACGTCATTCGTTGTTTGAGTAGCGTCGTTTACGAACATTCCTATTCCCGGACGACTTACGTAAAAAATAATAAAAGACGTCGGAAAACGTAAAAATTTGACGCGGGAACGACGGCCATACTTAACATGGGCTGTCTAATATTAGAGCAGCAAAAAGCTGGTATAGTGTTACGCAAATAAAAGATGACTAAAGGTGCCGTAAGAGATTGCGATTGAAGATCGTAATTTCGGGGATCGCCGGCAAAAGCTCATTTGCATACCCCGACGCGGAAAACAACGGGAAGTCCACCCAGTGGCCGCAATTTTATTGCAGCGTAGATCCGAAGGCGTATGAACACTTAATCCAGTCGAATTGAAGCCTGCAGCCGTCTATTCATGGTTTGAGGTTTTCGACTAGCTAGAAAACGCGCGTAATTTGAAATTACTCCAGTCTAACACCAGTTAGACAGGCATAATGGCTCTCTGAATCTGGCCCAAAATGTGCATTTGTGCAAGAAAACAAAATTCTCGGAGAGAAAAGAAGATTCCTGGCAACGAAAATGAAGGCTTGGTCAACCGAATTTGGAAAATAAATGGTGGCATCATCGGATCACAATTCTGTAAATTTTACGTGCGTAAATCTGAAGATTTTACGCGTGGAACTATGCAGACTTTACGTGTGTAAATCAGATGTTTTGTGCATAAATCTGCAGATTTCTTGTGCGTAAATCTTCAGATTTTACGTACCTAAATCTGCAGATTTTTTTGTGCGGAAATTTGCAGATTTTACATGCGGAACTATGCAAACTTCATGTGCGTAAATCTGCAGATTTTTTTGTGTATAAATCTGAAGATTTTTTGTGTGTAAATCTGCATTTTTTTGTGCGTAAATCTGTAGATTTTATGTTCGTAAATCTGTCGTTTTTGTGTATAAATCTGCAGTTTTTTGTGTATAAATCTGCATTTTTTTGTGTATAAATCTGTAGATTTTTTGTGCATAAATCTGTAGATTTTCTGTGCGTAAATCTGTAGATTTTATGTGCGTAAATCTGCAGATTTTTTGGGCGTAAATCTGCAGATTTTTTTGGCTTAAATCTGCTAAATTGTACGTGTGTATGTACATAAAGGTGTAAAAATTTCTATATGTTCATTTCAAATTTTACGCAGTATCTGCCAGCAAGAACCTTTCTTTCATGCAGAAAATATATGTATGCATGTGTGACTGAGCATTCACTTGGCGTTTTTATGTGGATGCATTTTGATGCATAGGCATATAGTGCTGCAAAACAGAAGTTATTTTCAAGTCACTGGTCTTTCAGGACAGAATCAGCCTCTGTTTTAAATGGGAGAAAAGTTCATTTGCATAAAATCTTGCACCCTTGAGCAGCAGGGGGGGGGGGGGGGTATAAGGTTTCCTCTCCAGCAGTGAAAAGGTTAAACACAAAAGTGCACGTGTTGATGGGTCTTTAAGAGTTGGAAGGAAGACTAATTATCAGCGGTGCTAGAAAGCTGGAACACCCAAGTAGCTCTGTCTCCCAGGATACTGATGGAGACCTATTTTACAAGCTGTAATTCTGTTTGAGCCTATTGCATGGGAGGACAGTTCACACTAGCCTGGTTTATCTCCTATTCTTTGGGAATATTCCTAATCCTATATTTCAGCAAGGGAATCTCCTCTCCTTATCCGTCTTCTCTTACATAACACGCTGAGCTAAAACCGCAGGAACAGGTGTGTATAGGGAAGATCCCAACTAATACCAGACTTACCAAGTCAGGCCTTGTAAGCATTTAACTAGACAGCGTTTCACAGCGGGGAATTTACTGGGCCGGCTACCTTGGTAGAATGGATCTGAGTGACCTACCAACCTTCCCTTCTATCATTACTGTGGATAAAGGCGCTACTGGAACAGCTACACATGGGAAAATCACATTTATAGTTTGTATATGTGTAAATCTGGTTTTAGCATTAAAATGACTATATTTATTATAAAAAATCAGCAAGGAGTCATAAGGAACCCAAAAAATAATAAAAAATGTATAATATTTAATGACTTCGGCCCTGGAAGGATTTACCCACTTCCTGACCAGGCCATTTTTTTGCGATACGACACTGCGTCGATTTAACTGACAATTGCGCCATCGTGCGACGCTGTCCTCAAACAAAATTGATGTTCTTTTTTCCCCCACAAATAGAGCTGTATTTCAGCGGTATTTGACCACCTTACGCAAAAAGAGAGCAACAATTTAAAAAAAAATACTTTCTGCTATAAAACATTTCCAAAAACAAAAAGAATTTATTCATCAGTTTAGGCCGATACGTATTCTGCTACATATTTTTGGTAAAAAAAAATCTCAATAAGCGTTTATTGAGTGGTTTGCACAAAAGTTATCACATCTACAAAATAGGGGATATATTTATGGCATTTTCTTTTTCTTTTTTTTTTTTACTAGTAATGACGGCGATTTTTAGCGGGACTGCGACCTTGTGGCGGACAGATTAGACACTTATGCCGGCCATACACGGTTCGAATTTCGAAAGAATTTTCTTTCGAAAATAGTTTCTAAGAATTTTCTAAGAACAGTCGATTTTCTTGCGGCATTCAAATTTGAGGAATCAGACATGTTGGAAATGTTTGGAAAAACAAAAGATTTCCGAATCAATGATGGGAGAATTGTGCGAGAAATGTAATATAAAAAAAAATGCACATGTGCAAGAAAAGAAAATTCCCAGAGAGAAAAGAAGATTTCCGGCCATTTTCTGTAGCAACATGAAGGCTTGGTCGGCCGAATTTAGAAAAAATCAATGGTGGCATCATCGGATCAAAAAACTAACAACTTTCTGATTTTGAAAAGAAAATTAGTTCGAAATTCAACCGTGTATGGCCTGCTTTAACTGACATTTTGTGGGCAAACCAGTGACATTATTATAGTAATCATTGCTAAGAATTTGCACTGGCATTGTACTAATGACACTGGCAGGAAAGAGATTAACATCAGGGGCAATCAAGGGGTTAAATGTGTTCCCTGTTTATGTTTTCTTACTGTATGGGGGACTGTGTGACTGGGGAAACACACAGATCCATCTTCCTGCTTAGCAGAAAGACAGGATCTGTATGATCTCCCCTGTCAGAATGGAGATCTGCCTTGTTTACACAGGCAGATCCCTGTTCTGTCACTGCGGGTAAAGATTGCGAGTGGCCGCTGGACCCGATGATTGGCTCCCCCGCTGGCCAATGCGAGCGCGCATACCCACAAAAGAGAGTTCCCAAGCCAACGTACACCTACGGCGATTTGCGGGAACAACCTACCTTGCCGCAGTATAATGACAGTGGCTGGTCGGCAAGTGGTTAAGTAGTAATCGGTAACTAACTGCATCACTCATCAGAGAGATAGAATGAGGTTCCATGCACATTTCACACTTCGCGTAGCAGGAATTTGTGTTCCCACTTTGCAATTTTGTGCGGGCGATTGTCATGCAATTCCGCATGTCACACATAGGCCCCATTCACACCTCAGCATTTTGTAGCTTGAAGCTCGAAGTCTAAAAAACTGGAGAAGAAAGAATCCATTATTCTCTATAGAGACGGTTCACATCTCCACTCCAAGTTGTCTGAAGCCAAACGCCTGAAGCCCAAAAAAGTTCTGGAGCTTTTCTTGTAGCTTGAATCGGGCAGATTTGAGTGTTTTTGGCACATTTTTATTCTTATAAAAATGTATGGAAACGCAATATTTGCGCGTTTTTGTGCGTATTCTCTGCTCAAATATATGTATTTTTTGAAAAATAATAGAGTAATAATATATGAATAAATAAATGTAAAATAAATACACAAATAACTAAAAATCATGATAAATAAATAAAATTAATTAGTAATATTACATAGATAAATAATAATTAACCCCAACCTTAAAACATATTAAATACATTATTATTAATAATAATAATAATAATAATCCTAATAAACACACACAAATTAAATTATTGATAATAATAATTATTTATTTATTTATTTTGTGTTAGGGTTAGAGTGTTTAGTTATATATTATTATAATTTTTAAAGGTTGGGGGTTAAGGCTAGGGGTTAATTATTTATTTATTATTACTTAGTATTCATTTATTGAATTTATTAATTTTTTATTTATGATTTTATTAGTAGTAGTATTAACACCCTAACGCTAACAAAAAATAAATTAATAACCCTAACTCCAACTCCTAATCCTAACTCTAAGGCCGGGTACACACGATAGGTTAACCAGAGGACAACGGTCTGATGGACCGTTTTCATCGGTCAAAACCGATCGTGTAGGCCCCATAGGTTATTTAACCTTCGGTTAAAAAAAAAAACAACTTGCTTTAAAATTTGACGCCTAATGATAGGTCAAAACCGATCGTTAGTAGGCACGACCATCGGTTAAAAATCCACGCATGCTCAGAATCAAGTCAACGCATGCTTGGAAGCATTGAACTTCATTTTTTTCAGCACGTCATTGTGTTTTACGTCACCGCGTTCTGATACGATCGATTTTTTAACCGATGGTGTGTAGGCACGACTGACCATCAGTCAGCTTCATCGATGGACTGATCGTGTGTATGCGGCCTAAACCCTTACCCTAACAGAAAAAAAATAAAAGATATAAACGCTAATGGAAAAGCTTACAAGGCTGAAATACCTAGCAACAAATGATGTAACAGATAATAAAATAGGGTTGTCCTGATACCGATACTAGTATCGGTATCGGGACCGATACCGAGTATTTCCCCGAGTACTTGTACTCGGGGGAAATGGTCCGATGCCTCACCCGATACCTGGACAGGCAGGGGAGTTGCAAGTTTTTCCTCCCCCCGTGCTCCGTGCCGCTCTTCTCCTCCTCCCCCCGTGCTCTGTGCCGCTCTTCTCCTCCTCCCCCCGTGCTCCGTGCCGCTCTTCTCCTCCTCCCCCCGTGCTCCGTGTCGCTCTTACCCTCCTCCCCCCGTGCTACGTGCTGCTCTTCTCCTCCTTCCCCCATGCTCCGTGCTGCTCTTCTCCTCCCCCCCCCCCCATGCTCCGTGCCGCTCTTCCCCTCCTCCCCCGTGCTCCGTGCCTCTCGTCTCCTCCTCCTCCCCCCGTGCTGCTCTTCTCCCCCCCGTCCATGCCGCTCTCCCCCCTCAATCTGTCAGGGGGGGAGCAGAGGTAGGAGCCGCTAAACCTGGCTCCTACCTTTTCAGAATGGACAGAGTCAGTGATCGGGACAACCCTATAATAAAACTGCCAAAGCTCAAAAACACTGTATAAAAGTTGTGCATAAAAACGTGCCAAAATCGTGCATAAAAATGCATGAAAAAAAAACGCCAGAAAAACGTTACGCTCAGGTGTGAATGCAGCCATAGGGCAGCCCATTCACTTCATTGATGTTGGAAGAGAAGGTCCCAAAGGTGTCCTATCGGTTTGAGGTCAGCCCAGTCAAGTTCCTCCACCCCAAACTTGCTCATCCGTGTATTTACGAACCTAGCTTTGTGCACTCAATGAGGCAAAAACATGCTGCCTAGCACCCAAAAGAAATGCCTGCACCTGGTACCAGTGTGGTCATTTTGGCAGCAATATTCAATGTAGTTTTAGTCTTATGCCGCGTACACACAATCAGGCTTTTGCCCGACCAAAAGCTCATCGGAATTCCAACCAAGTAAAATAAAACATGTTCTATATTTAAACTCCAATGGAATTCATCGGAATTTTCGATTAAGTTCTCCGATGGGGCTACACACGGTCGGAATTTACGATGGAAAAAGTCTGTCTGAGTTTTTCCATCGAAAATTCCGATCGTGTGTATGCGGCATTAGTCTTAGGACTAAAATGGAATTTTAGTTTTAGTCCCATTTTAGTCTTCTGCAATTGTTTTCGTTTTAGTCGTATTTAGTTGACTAAATCTCCAGTACATTTTAGTCGACTAAAACAAATTTTAGTCGTCTAAGATCGAATGGGAGTAAATTAATTGTAATGCATTAGTGAACATTTCTCTACAATTTCCAAGCTCATTATATGCTGCTGGAGTTAAAAAATCTCATATGTTATTATTTATGGTATTGAGGTATGAACATGTACTACAGACCAGAGTTCATTTTGAAGTCAAATTTCAATTTAGTTTTAGTCTTAGTCTATTGACTAAAATTGCATTTTAGTTTTAGTCCCACTTTAGTCTTTTGACTAAAATGTCATTTTAGTTTTAGTCCCATTTTAGTTATCTCAATTGTTCTAGTTTTAGTCGTATTTTAGTCAACTAAAATAGTATTCATTTAGTCGACTAAAATGTTTTAGTCGACAAAATAAACGCTGCCTTGCACTGCATTTCTTTACTTTATTTATTTTATTTATTTTTATTTACTTTCTTTGACCCCCTTCCCACCCAGCCCTGGCATTCCTCTTAACAGTGTCTGTATGCCCGGGGGGGATGAGCCAAACATGTGACCACTGTGATTGGCTGTCACAGTGCTCACATGTTCAGGAGCCGGTTCCGCCAAGAGAGTTTTCTTTGACAGCTCAGTCACTATGATGGGAATGCCCTCAGTACAGAAAGCTCTGCTCCGCATTATAGCAAAAGTTTGGCATATGAGTGTTAAAGCTTACCCTCTTCATCACTGCACCTATACATTACATGGGCAGCAAGAGGTTCACAGACCAAGTTGTCAAGCAAAAGTGACAGTTAAAGAGTTGAGACAAACCATTAACAGGGGTGAGTACAATGGTCAGCTTTTATTCATTTATATAATAAAACCTTTATGCCAAAAGGTATAAAAAAACAATTGCTGTAACTGCTTAACCACTTGCCGACCACCCTGTGGCAGTTTTACTACAGGGTGGACGAGCTGCGCAGGATTATGCATATATACATGATCCTGCACTTCAGGGTATCGGGCACAAGTGTGAGCCGCCGCCGGCTTGCTCCCACTTTGATTCTACACAGCAGGAGCTGATGAGCAGGTCCCACAGAGGTCTGCCCCCTCCCGCTGATCATTCAGGCAGAATGGTGATCAGCCTACGTAAATAAGGCAGATTGCTGTTCTGTCAGTACGGAAGACATGGATCCTGTGTTCCTTTAAAGCAGGGACACGGATCCACACCTTCCTCTAGGAAAAGCTGAAACTTTAGCTAGGCACACTTTGATCGACCCCGATGTTAACCCCTTTTATGTCATTAGTACAATGGCAGTACATATTTTGACTGTATTAATGTTACTAGTCCCTCAAAAAAGTGTCAAAAATGTCAGTTAGTGTCCACTATATCACAGTACTGATATAAATCAATGATCACCACCGTTACCAGTAGAAAAAAATAAATAAATAAAACTGCAATCTTTCCCATTTATAAACGCTATAACTTTTGCGCAAACCAATCAATATACTTTTATTTTCTTTATTTTGATGTCAAGAGAGACAGGGACAACAAGCGCCCAGAGGTGATTTAGTTCGCATGTGCCGCGCTATATACGTTTTTCATTCATTCATTCATTCTTATTGGGATTTTTTTTTTACCAAAAACATGTAGCAGAATACACATTGGTTTAAATTAATGAAGAAATTCGATTTTTTACTGGATGTGTTTGATAGCAGTAATGCCGGCCATACACGGCTCGAATTTCTAAAGAATTTTCTTTTGAAAATAGTTTCTAAGAATTTTCGTACGAACAACAGCCGTTTTTTGTGCGGAAATCAAATTTGAGGAATCGGACATGTTGGAAATTTTTTGAAAAACAAACGATTTTCTAATCAACGATGGGAGAATTATGCGAGAAATGTAATAGAAAAAAAATGCGCATGAGCAAGAAAAGAAAATTCCCGATTTTCGAAAATCAATGGTGGCCTCATTGGTTCACAAAAAAAAAATGAACTTTCTGATTTTGAAAAGAAAATTTGTTAGAAATTCGACTGCGTATGGCCTGCTTAAGTAAAAAATACTATATATATATATATATATATATATATATATATATCTCAGTGCCTTGCGAAAGTATTCGGCCCCCTTCAACTTTGCGACCTTTTGCCACAGTTCAGGCTTCAAACATAAAGATATAAAACTGTAATTTTTTGTGAAGAATCAACAACAAGTGGGACACAATCATGAAGTGGAACGAAATTTATTAGATATTTCAAACTTTTTTAACAAATAAAAAACTGAAAAATTGGGGGTGCAAAATTATTCAGCCCCCTTAAGTTAATACTTTGTAGCGCCACCTTTTGCTGCGATTACAGCTGTAAGTCGCTTGGGGTATGTCTCTATCAGTTTTGCACATCGAGAGGCTGAAACTTTTGCCCATTCCTCCTTGCAAAACAGCTCGAGCTCAGTGAGGTTGGATGGAGAGCGTTTGTGAACATCAGTTTTCAGTTCTTTCCACATATTCTCGATTGGATTCAGGTCTGGACTTTGACTTGGCCATTCTTTTTTTTTTTTCACTTCAGACTTAACCATAACTTGAGACCTGCTCATGGTTATATTCAATGATTATGTCTCGACGGTTTTGCATCATGTATGGAAAGTAAGTAATTTTTTTTTTTTTTTTATGAATATATCTTTTATTCGTTCCCTTCTCTCATCCCCATCTCCCTCCATCCCCATCCCCTTCTCCCCCCCCCCCCCCGACCTCTTCCCGATCTTCTTACTAGGCCTCTACCATCTCTCCTATTTCAGTAAATTCCTCCCCTTGTTATTACCTAAGCCTCCATCATTTCTGCATATTCCATCTTATACTTAGATTTTTTCCAGGCGTCCCATTTGTCTTCAAATTCTACCCAATTTTCCTCCTCCCTGTATCTTAAATATTCGTTATAATATATTTCATCAAGTTTTTTCCCCCATCCTCTTAATGTAGGGCTCTCTTCTTGTTGCCAGTTACTCGAAATTTGACTTTTTGCTGCATTGAGGAAATCTGGGATTAGTGTCTTTAAATATTTTTTGGTTGGCATTCGAGATCCATGCAAAACACAAACCCAGATGTCCTCAGGTATATTCATGTTTATTATTTCTTAAATTTTTTGTCTAATTTTTAACCAAAAGTTTTTAACTTTAGGACAAGACCACCAGATATGGGTCATTGTGCCCACCTCTTTACAGCCTCAATTCCTGGCCATTCTAACACCTGGATATGTTTATTTGTGAACCATTCCATTGTAGATTTTGCTTTATGTTTTGGATTATTGTCTTGTTGGAAGACAAATCTCCGTCCCAGTCTCGGGTCTTTTGCAGACTCCATCAGGTTTTCTTGTAGAATGGTCCTGTATTTGGCTCCATCCATCTTCCCATCAATTTTAACCATCTTTCCTGTCCCTGCTGAAGAAAAGCAGGCCCAAACCATGATGCTGCCACCACCATGTTTGTTCAGGGTGATGAGCTGTGTTGCTTTTACCCCAAATATAACGTTTTGCATTGTTGCCAAAAAGTTTGATTTTGGTTTCATCTGACCAGAGCACCTTCTTCCACATGTTTGGTCTGTCTTCCAGGTGGCATGTGGCCAAACGACACTTTTTATGGATATCTTTAATAAATGGCTTTCTTCTTGCCACTCTTCCATGAACAGAGTCTCCTAATTCAGCTGTAGATCACTGCAGTCCATCCAGAGTGATCATGGGCCTCTTGGCTTCATCTCTGATCAGTCTTCTCCTTGTATGAGATAAAAGTTTAGAGGGACGACCAGGCCTTTCGTAGATTTGCAGTGGTCTGATACTCCTTCCATTTCAATATTATCGCTTGCACAGTGCTCCTTGGGATGTTTAAAGCTTGGGAAATCTTTTTGTATCCAAATCCGACTTTAAACTTCTCCACAACAGTATCTCGGACCTGCCGGTGTGTTCCTTGTTCTTCATGATGCTCTCTGCGCTTTAAACGGACCTCTGAGACTATCACAGTGCAGGTGCATTTATACAGGAACTTGATTACACACAGGTGGATTCTATTTATCATCATTAGTCATTTAGGTCAACATTGGATCATTCAGAAATCCTCACTGAACTTCTGGAGAGAGTTTGCTGCACTGAAAGTAAAGGGGCTGAATAATTTTGCACGCCCAATTTTTCAGTTTTTTATTTGTTAAAAAAGTTTGAAATATCCAATAAATTTAGTTTCACTTCATGATTGTGTCCCACTTGTTGTTGATTCTTCACAAAAAAATACAGTTGTATATCTTTATGTTTGAAGCCTGGAATGTGGCAAAAGTCGCAAAGTTCAAGGGGGCCTAATACTTTTGCATGGCACTGTATATATATTACTTATTTTTTTAATTGACGGTCTTTTCTTGTTTATAGTGCAAAAAATAAAAACCTGCAGAGGTGATGAAATACCACCAAAAGAAAAGCTCTATTTGTGGGACATCGATTTTTTTGGGGTACAGCGTCATGCAACCGCATGATTGTCAGTTAACTCTCCTGGCGGTATTCCCGAGTGTGGCTCGGGGTTAAATTTCAGTACCATTAGCGGTAACCCTGAATCACACCTGGGATTGCATTGCATAATCCTGTAACAAATAACTATGTCATGTGTTCTGGGCTCTGTTCCCTGCGAGCATCACAACACATGGGGGGTGGAGCCCGGCACCAAGTACAAAATACATAACACATGCTATACATTGTAACCTTACAGATTACATTACTGTATGAAATTATTTCACATATCCCTTTTGTCCATACTACTTTGTCCAGTGGCCTGAATGCAGTTTTGTATATACTGTTCTTTCTGCCTGGAAACTGGAGATTGTCCATAGCAACAAAAAAGTGTCCCTTTACATCAAAAGCGGTTTTAGACCAGCTAGAAAACAGCGATAGTGAATTAGAACACTTGCAGAATAGAGCGATAGTTATTCGTGAGGAAATTCATTTGATTATTTTTTTTTATTATTATTTATAGTTATTTATTATACTATCATTTATGATTTTGTGTTTCAAACATTATCATACCCGGGATGTCTACTAGACTCTTGTTTGGACAGATTTTATTCCTAAGAATTGCAGGCCTACAATATGAAACGCCAAATTTCCATGCAAAACAAGACGTAAAAATCTGACATAATTATACCGCCAGGGAGGCTACAGTAACGCATTGCCGTATCGCAAAAAATTGCCTGGTCATAAAGGAGGGTAAATCTTCTGGGGAGCAAGTGGTTAACCAGTTGCCGACTGCCGCACACACATGTACGTCGGCAGAATAGCTTGTACAGGCAAATGGGCGTAGCTATACATCCCTTTGAAATTCCCAGCATGCCGGCGCACCTGCGCTGCGGGAGCGTGCCCGCAGCTTTCGCAAACTGGATGTTCGCTGGTGGCCCGTGATCATGAGACAAAGAGGCAGAACGGGGAGATGTAAACAAGCATTTCCCTGTTCTGCCTAGTGACATGACAGGGATCTATTGTTTCCTTCCATTGGGAGCAGTGATCTCTGCCATGTCAGTGGTAGCTTATCCCCCCACAGTTAGAATCACTCCCTAGGACACACTTAACCCCTTGTGTTTAACCCCTTCCCTGCCAGTTTCATATACACAGTAATTAGTGGCTATTTATAGTACTAATCGCTGTATAAATAACAATGGTCCCAAAATAGAGTCAAAAGTGTCCGATATGTCTGCCATAATGTCGCAGTCCCAATGAAAATCGCAGATCGCTGCCATTACCAGCAAAAAAAAAAATATTGATAAAAATGCCAAAATCTATCCCCTATTTTGTAGACGCTATAACTTTTGCGCAATTAACGCTTATTACAATTTTTTTTACCAAAAATATGTAGAAGAATACATATCGGCCTAAACTGAGGAAAAAAAATTATATATATTTTTAGGAGACATTTATTAGAGTAAAAAGTTAAATATATAGTTTTTTTTTTTCCAACATTGTCTACATTTTTTTGTCTATAACGCAAAAAATAAAAACCACAGAGGTGATCAAATACCACCAAAAGAAAGCTCTATTTGTGGTTAAAAAAGGACGCCAATTTTGTTTGGGAGCCACGTCGCACGACCGCGCAATTGTCAGTTAAAGCAACGCAGTGCCGAATCGCAAAAAGGGACCAGGTGGTCCTTTACCTGCATAATGGTCTGGGTCTTAAGTGGTTAAGGAAGTTAAAAAATAACAGATTTACTGGACAGATCAACAGGGGAAAATAAAAAATAAAAAAATGCCTAAAAACAGAAAACGAATGCAGCCACCACATTTAAAGACCAGGAAGCTGCAGTTTATAAACTTCTTCCTTTTGGGTTTAGATACACTTTCAAGACAAAAAAAATAATTAAGTTGGAAAATGAGAAAGATAAATGGGGACAGAGAGAGAAATGTTCTTTTTCCAGCTAAAACATCCTAAAAATATTACACGATGCAAAGGAAATCCGTCAAGCAGGGATCATTATCCGGTTGACACGTAACTATTTCACAAGAAAGTTTCCTTGGTTCTATTTGCAGTTATATGCAAACTTAGTGACTGGAAAGAGATGTAATTAAATCAAGTTACAAAAGTGAGAAGGATCAACACACTGTAGCCGCGGCCCATAGCTGCTCCTGTTGCCATGGCGACCGAATAGCTCTTGCCTGTGATGTAGTGGCGACTTAACCAAAGGCATTTCAGGGGGGCTCAGCTGACATTTTAAACCTTTTTTTGTGAGAGATCCGTCTGATTTCTTTCCTCCAAATGAGAAGTGCCTTCTCGCCTTTGATTGATAAGAGTAACCTTGCCCATTGCAATCCAGTTTTTGGATATAGGGAGCCTGAAGGGCGCAACCCTTTTTTTTTCCTCAGATGTAAAGGAGCTGCGAATGATCTGTATGTGCAAATCCTCTGTGAATTAGATGAATCAAAATGAGTTCAGCTTTTGATGGTATTATTTGGATAACAAAAAAAAAAATCACATTTTTAGCATAATCAATTAAAGGCCGTTCTAAAGACATAAAGGGGGGCTTTGAAAGTGATCTGGGGGGATTACACGTTACCAATACTGTATGAAAGCAATGCTGGTGACATGGACACTAAGGCTTTAGCACAGAATACAATGTCACACATATGAAATTCTATAGGGGGGGTGTAAAGTGTACTTATCACCACTGCAACATGGAATGCAGCCATTTCATTGAAGGACCCAAAATGGGTTAACTTGGCATTTTGTGACAGGTACACTTTATTATAAAATCATTTCTTGCCTACCCGGTGTAGGCAGAATGTTAAGAGTAAAAGTAATTACTTTCTAAAAAAAACTAATGTTTACTGAAAAAGCAATACATTTCCCTGGAATCTAATTGGCCACTGAAAGAGACCATAGACAATGGGTTAAAGTGGCATCGGTCCTAAAGGGCTGATTTTTATATATTTATTTTTTACTTTTTCAAATTGTCAGCAAATTATTATTTTTTCAAATCAAGTCATTAACCACTTAAGACCCGGACCAAAATGCAGGTAAAGGACCTTGCCCCTTTTTGCGATTCGGCACTGCGTCGTTTTAACTGACAATTGTGCGGTCGTGCGACGTGGCTCCCAAACAAAATTGGCGTCCTTTTTTCCCCACAAATAGAGCTTTCTTTTGGTGGTATTTGATCACCTCTGCGGTTTTTATTTTTTGCGCTATAAACAAAAATAGAGCGACAATTTTAAAAAAAATGCAATATTTTTTACTTTTTGCTATAATAAATATCCCCCAAAAACATATAAAAAAACATATTTTTTCCTCAGTTTAGGCCGATACGTATTCTTCTAGGTATTTTTGGTAAAAAAAATCGCAATAAGCGTTTATCAGTTGGTTTTCGCAAAACTTATAGCGTTTACAAAATAAGGGATAGTTTTATTGCATTTTTATTAATTATTATTTTTTTACTACTAATAGCGGCGATCAGCGATTTTTTTCGTGACTGCGACAATATGGCGGACAAAATGCATTTCAATTGCATTGTTTACTGTGGAAATGACAGTTGCAGTTTGGGAGTTAACCACAGGGGGCGCTGTAACTTTCGCTGTGACTGTGTGTGTGTTTACAACTGTAGGGGGGTGTGGCTGTAGGTGTGACGTCATCGATCGCGTCCCCCCTATTACAGGGATGACGCGATCGATGCTGCGGCCACAGAGAAGCACGGGGAAGCCGTGTTCACACACGGCTTTCCCCATTCTTCCGCTCCAGGGACGGATCGCCGCACTGCAGCGGCGATCGGGTCCGCGAATCCCGCGGTCCCGCGGTCCCGGTCCTGGAGCTTCGGACCGTGGGTACTAAAATCAACGTATATATACGTTGATGTGCCCAGCCGTGACATTCTGCCGACGTAAATGTGCAGTAAGCGGGCCTTAAGTGGTTAAAGAACCAAAATAAACTCATTTACATTATATTATATATTTTTTTTCTTTTTTTTTCTTTTTTTTTAGAATCTCTCGTTTGAAATTCTTTTTAACCACTTCAATACCGGCCAGTTTCACCCCCTTCCTGCCCAGACCAATGTTCAGCTTTCAGCACTGTCACACTTTGAATGACAATTGTGCAGTCGTGTGACGTTGTACCCAAATTTAATTTTAATAATTTTTTTCCCCCACAAATAGAGCTTTCTTTTGGTGGTATTTGATCATCTCTGCATTTTTTTTTTTTTGTGCCTTGTAAGCAAAAAAAAGAGCAACAATTTTGAAGAAAAAAAACACAATATTTTGTACTTTTTGCTATAATAAATATCCCAATTTAAAAAAAAAAAAATAATAATAATAATTTTCCTCAGTTTAGGCCAATATATATTCTTCTACATATTTTTGGTAAAAAATCGCAATAAGCATATATTGATTGGTTTGCGCAAAATAGAAGATATATTTAAGTAATTTTTATTATCATTTTTTTTACTACTAATGGCGGCGGTCTGCAATTTTTATCGTGAAAAAGATAGAATTTAATAATACAAAATCAACATACAATCAAGCGAGACATACATTATTGGATACATAAAAATGCATGAGGAACAATTAGGAAATATCACTGGTATAATGGTCCCCAAGGGGGGGGGGGATCACTTTGGGATAACTGTTCACAGATGACATATCTCAACTAGTTTCGCTGTCTCAATGCCGCTTCTTCAAGAGAAATTCTGCAATAGGTTTGGACAGATAATTAACATTGAATGTAAAAATAAAAAAAATCTATTAAAAATACAGAAACATAAGTAGGGGAAGGTGGCACAGTTACCTAGGCTGGACATGGTCAGAGGTAAGCAGCACTGCTCTCCCTTCCCCTACTTATGTTTCTGTATTTTTGTTTGACTTATTTATTTTTACATTGATTGTTAACCACTTCATTACTGGGCACTTAAACCCCCTTCCTGCCCAGACCAATTTTCAGCTTTCAGTGCTGATGCATTTTGAATGACAATTGCGCGGTCATACAACACTGTACCCAAATTATATTTTTATAATTTTTCCCACAAATAGAGTTTTCTTTTGGTGGTATTTGATCACCTCTGCCTTTTTTTTTGTGCTATAAACAAAAAAGACCGAAAATTTGGAAAAAAACACAATATTTTTTACTTTTTGTTATAATAATATCCCATTTTTTAAACTATTTTTTTCCTCAGTTTAGGCCGGCACGTATTCTTCTACATATTTTTGGTTAAAAAAAAAACAATAAGCGTTTATTGATTTGTTTGCGCAAAAGTTATAGCACCTACAAAATAGGGGATAAATTTATGATTTATTTTTAATTTTTTACTAGTAATGGTGGCAATCTGCGATTTTTGTCAGGCCTGCGATATTGAGGCGGACACATTTGACACTATTTTGGAACCATTCACATTTACACAGCGAACAGTGCTATAGTAATGCACTGGATACTGTATAAATGTGACTGGCAGGGAAGGGGTTAACACTAGGGGGCGAGGAAGGGGTAAATGTATTCCCTGGGAGTGATTCTTACTGTGTGTGGAGGGGGACTGACTGGGGGAGGTGACCGATCTGTATCCCTATGTACAAGGGACACAGCATCGGTCTCCTCTCTCCCTGACAAGACGTGGAGCTCTGTGTTTACACACAGAGTTCCACGTCCCTGCTCTGTCACTGCCCATCGGCAGCTCAGCGATGCGCCGGGCACAGTTTTTCCGCGCTGTGCTCCCCCAGCGGTGCGCGCAGGGAATGCAAATAAAAGGGGGTCCAGGGACGTCCACCCGGCAGTTGAGAGCGACGCTGTGGACGTCTTTGGTCTAAAGCGCGGGTCTCAAGTGGTTAATTATCTGTCCAAACCTATTGCAGAATTTCTCCTGAAAAAGCGGCATTAAGACTGCAAAACTAGTTGAGATATGTCATCTGTGAACAGTTATTCCAATGTGATCTTTACCCCCTTGGGAACCGATTGTTCCTCATGCATTTTTATGTATCCAATAATGTATGTCTCGCTTGATTTTATATTGATTTTGTATTAATAGATTCCTATATTTTTTTTACTCACATGAAGCTACATAAATTATATTTGTACTGCAATAGTCCATACTCTCTTTTTGTCCTGAGGGACCAGGTGGGGACTGGCCCCTTTATTTGTCTAT
This sequence comes from Rana kukunoris, assembly GCA_029574335.1. Taxonomy (NCBI): domain Eukaryota; kingdom Metazoa; phylum Chordata; class Amphibia; order Anura; family Ranidae; genus Rana; species Rana kukunoris. Next base: position 468,355,524 of record CM056052.1, on the reverse strand, counting down.
TTCAATCGATTTGGATGATGGTTCTATTTTTATACCTTTTTTTTACATTTGGGGTGTACAATTTTCAATACTAATCATAATTTAATTGAATGTTATTAAAAATTACCTTTCCTTTTCAATCTGCAACCACTGTAATTTTCTATAAATGCATTGCAATATGGGTACATATTGTTCTGTACAAAGAGTGTGTACTGACCACTCCCCAGAAACATAATTTTCTGCTTGTATGATTGGCTCACCAATTTTCCCAGAAGTCTGCCTAAGATACAAGTCAGATTTTAGGCATGCCCTGCAACAAAAATGTAATTTTTGTTGCGATACTTTCAATAAGAGTACGTCTAAAGGGATACAGGCCCAGCAGATTTCCTCATTAGATCCCTGCAGCTGCACACCTGACAGTTCATTATGAAACCACTCCCATTAGACCCACTCAGTACAGACAAACACACAGGGATTTCTTCAGAATAACAAAAGGTAGGAATCTGCATTAAAGTTTGTTATAACCCTTTCAATGTACACAGATCACTCAGAGGGGAATGTTTTATTTTACAACAAAAGTGGAGTTACACTTTAATTAATACTAGTGATCATTTTAAAGGCTGGGTGGCAAAATGTCTATGCATGATGCACGACCATTTGTGACTATACAATTAGATTGTAACTTGTGTGGTCAGCCTTAAAGTGGAGCTTTAGTCAGAAAATTCAGTTATGAAGATTACTTCTGATGAAGACTCTTTGATTAATTGATTTCCTGACACAATTTCTCAGGGTGAATCCCATTTCTACCGGTCCATTCCAAATCAAATTATATGATGAAACATGTACAATCTAGACACAGAATTTACATCTCACATTTTCAACGTGGCCAGCCATAAGAGACTGGAGCTCAGCCAGCTCTCCAGTTTTATTAAACATAAAACATCACAAAATGCATTGATTGGTTCACATTATATGTCACACCCACTGATTACACCCAGTCTCTTATTATACGCCCCCTTGTACTCAGAATGGGAACCCTCATTCGCCAGTTCATACAGGCATAAAAAAAAGTAAATTTTCAGCTCTTCAAACGTCTCTGAGTGCGGAGGAGGGGCGGTTTCCTCTTACAACTGAATTCATATCTGTTCTTTTGGAATGAGGAATTTAGGAGTGAGCGGGGGATGGGGTGAGAGCGAAGAGTGGAGAGTGGGATGACATCTGCTCTTAATAACATGTCCTTTTGTTTCTCCATTTCAAATGGTCACTTTTACAATGTAATATCTGCTTCCTCATATTTTCAATGCTGGGTTCATAACTTTAAAACAATATCTGATATCTGGCAAATGTTATCAAGGAACATATACACTTAATTTCAGTGATTCTAATCATAACATAAGATACATTTTTCATTTTGATTCACATCTATCACACTTCAGGCTGACCCCTTTTGCAGGTATAGCTATGTAAAACAATAAAAATAAGTACCTATACTGTTTAAAGCCCAGTAATACACTGTCTCACTCTGCTCTGCACATGCTCAGTTGCTCTCCATTTTTAGGCACTGTGCCAAATTTGAAGAGGCTGATTTGCTGATAGCCCAAATATTTACTGCTGCTCAGGAGCTCTGGACTTCAACAAAATGGCAGCCTCCAGCAAGAAGAAACAGGAGCAGTGTTAGAGGCAATTTATGGCACTTATGAAAAAGGGGGCACAATATGAGCCCACTTAATTGGGATTATGGTTACCCCATATTTACTATTAAATGACTGCTATTAATTTGCATTAAAATAATAGGCAATAAGCACATGCTGACACTTTAAATTTGGAACAGCAGGATTTAGGGAGAACCAATGGCATTCTGAGGATTGTGCTGGAAGCTGGGGATTGCTGGGCTGGGAATTCCCCCTTTTTCTGTAAGAACACTGGCTGAAGCGCAACCCTCCCTCCCTCCACCCCTCCCCAGTCGCGAGCACTGGTATGTGGTTGGGTCAACCTAGATTTCTATGGGGGACGTTATATTTCTATGTTAAAATGAGGTACTGCTGCTTGAGTTCTGAAAACTGAGCAGTTACAAATTTTTGTTTCATTAAAGTAATGCTGTTTTATATGGTCAATAAAAAAAATGGTTGTTTTATTTTCATATGTTAACCCAATAAAGTGCCGCGACCAAATCACAAATCTGAACACAGCTGCAATGTTTTCAATACAGCCATTCACACATAGGGATGTTTTTTATATTTTTATATATACGTTTTGAATAAGGTTTTTAGATTGTATTTTACTTCGTTTTTACTTTATTTGTAAAGTCTTATTCTTTGTTATTTTTATATTCATGTGACCCAATTGATCATATGATCATCGACTATTTAAATGTTTTTGATACTCCTTATATCAGCCATGATTATGTCCCAAAGGCCGAAACATGTTGGATGTTTTACAGCTGTATTCATGTAATGTAATAAAGGAAAACCGCATTTTGTTGACCAACTTGGGTGCCAACTTTTTTTCCAGTGGATTGTTTATTGTGGAGGCATCGGAAGCCTCATAGTCTGAGTGCCAGGTCTGGACCTTTGGATTGAGAAGGTGGCAGTGCTGTTACACCTGTCTCCATGGGAGCCATTTCCGCAGGTGCGTAATCATGCACTGCATTCAATCCCATAACACAGGCTCCAAAAATCTGTGTCCAAGAACTTGTGTCTTACATGCTTACGTGTATAAACGCAAGTTTATGCATTTATAGGCAACGAAAAAAAAATGATTATGTACGCATCTGCATCTTTACTCATTTAAACGCATCTACATGCAAGTATTTTACAAATCATTTTACATAATATGTAATTTTTTTACGCCCACGTGAATGAAGCCAAAGATCTACAAACCTCTGTAATATGAGCATCAAATCAGGTGGACCCTTGCACTATATCAGGGGTAGGCAACCTCGGCTCTCCAGCTCCGGTGAAACTACAAATCTCATCATGCCTCTGCCTCTAGGAGTCATGCCTATGATTGTTAGGGTCTTGCAATGTCTCATGGGACTTTTAGTTTCAAAACAGCTGGAGGGCTGAGGTTGCCTACCCCTGCACTATATAGTTGACAGCAGATCCAAAGGAGATAGTACAATCCGATTGTAATGTTAGCCTTAGGCAGTCCATAAATGATGAAACCACGGGTTGCAGGAAAGGAAATCGCTTGATTCCCTCATCAACACAGTCAATGTTGATGAGTGAATCTCTTCCACTGAGCCATTGTGTTCTCCCAGCAGGTTGGGGGGGGGGGGGGCGCAGGGAGCAGTCTCTGCCTGGACAACACAGTGATTATTGCTAGGTGCTATAGCCATATAACAATAAAAGTAGTGCAGCGCAAACAAACACTTAATTAAATATACAATAGAAAAATTATGCATATAATAAAAAAAGGAAAAGTCCATAAAAAGTGCTCAGTGCTTATATGATCCAAATGATAAGGAAAAGAAGAGTCCATAAACAGTGCTCAGTGCTTATATGATCCAAATCTGGAAAATTATGTACGTGATCCAAGAGAGTGATTTTCAGAAGAAACCTCCACCAATCAGCAGGAATGGCCTCTCACCTTATACCTTCGACCTACTACAGGTCACAAAGCGTGTAATAGAGAACGTCCTGTTCTCAAAGGTACAGCAAGCAGATACAGCAACTAGACTTCAATGAGACTTCAATGGTGACAGACTCAGGAACGGAGTGAGGCAAACAGGGCATGAAACAAAAGAAAGGAGATCTAGTGCTCTCTGAAGCCAAAACTCTATAAATTTATTCAAGCGATAAAAGACAGACACTCACTGTAAAAGCACTCTGGAGCGAGTGCGACAAATAAAGCATAAAAACAGATCAGCATAAACAGCATAGCTCCTCCCCCTCGTACGTCGTTACGTCCCTGGGGCGGGACTTCATCAGCGTGGGGTATGGAAAAGCAGCGTGCAGACGTCCCGCTGTCTGAGCCTAATATAGCCTGCGGCTGCCATGACAACAGTGGCAACACAGCACCGCCCTCTCTGCTCAAAAAATGGGCTCCCATAGCTACTCCGCATTGTTGCAAAAAAAATTCCCTATTATACCAAAAATAATTATTTTTGGTATAATAGGGAATTTTTTTTGCAACAATGCGGAGTAGCTATGGGAGCCCGTTTTGCTCCCAGTGTGGCCAACTTGTTTATGGCCCACTGGGAGCGAGATGTGGTATTCCAGGATAGACCACCTCAGTTGCTGTGCTACCGTAGATATATAGATGACCTTATCATGGTGTGGGAGGGTGATTTGCCTTCGTTGCAGCAATTCATGGATAAGCTTAATTCCAACAATAAGAATATAGTTTTGACCTGGACAGTTTCCCATGACAAAATTAATTTCCTTGATTTAGAAATTTTCAAATCAGACAATGTTCTCCTTACCAAAAATTATTTCAAGACAGTTGATCGTAACGGGTATATCCCTCTAACGAGTTGCCATCATCGTCTATGGCTGTGCAACATTCCGCGAGGACAGTTTGTGAGACTGCGCCGAAACTGTACTTTGGAGTCAGATTACCTGGTCCAATCGCAGGAATTATCTGCTCGTTTTATATCTAAAGGTTATTCTCGCCCTTTAATTCTAGAAGAGATTGAGAAAGTAAGAGCCCTAGATAGGAGTGCTATCGTAGCAGATAAACCTCTCAATACAACTAAAGAACAAGCTAATTTCAAAATGGTGCTGGATTTCAATATCCAGCACAAGAAATTTGAAAAAATAGTGACAAAGCATTGGCCTATCTTAAAAGGTGATGGCGTCCTGGGGCCAGTCCTTCCAGATCGCCCTCAGTTCATCTATAGAAAGGCACCCTCATTGAGGGATAGCCTTGCTCCTGGGGTGATTGACCCACCGGTGGTGGCACAGCCCAAACTTTTTGATTTTCTGACAGGCTTCTATGCGTGTGGTCGCTGCGCAACGTGTAAGCATGTTAAACAGCAGACTAAGAAAAGGAAGACCTTTTGTTCCAATGTGACCCATGTAGAATATCCCATCAGCTGATTACGTGTGATACCATCGGCGTAGTCTATATGCTCGAATGTGAGTGCGGCTTGCAATATGTTGGCCGCACCTCACGAGCATTGCATGTGAGAATAGGGGAACACATTGGTAACATCTTGAGGGGTAATAGAAACCATAGTGTATCTAAACACTTTAAGCAATTCCATCAGAAAGACCCCAAAAAGTTAAAGTTTTGGGGCATTGAGAAAGTGTCCAAGCACTGGCGAGGGGGGCATTATATCCGCCAACTGAGTCGGCGTGAATCCTTCTGGATATATGAAACCAAAGTATCTTCGCCAGCTGGCCTCAATGTCGAGTTTGATCTTAATTGTTTTATTTCGAATAGATAATGGTTTATAATTATATATTGTTTATCTATTTTTATGTATTTTTATTATTAGTATATATTTTATATATTTTTTTATATATATATTTTTTTATATATATATATTTTTATGGTATCTTAAAAGTATTGCTAATGGTTTTCATGACGTTTGGGCCATGCAATATGGTCAAATATCTCCTGGTAATAATGTCCCCCTTTCTGGGTCTGGGGGTGACGATCAAGGAGTTTATATTGAAAATTAATTGATCCTTTTATAATTGTACTGGGTGTGCGATCGCGGCTGACGTCATTATTAAATGTTTATTATTTAAAACTCTTTATGTAAACTTTTTATTGCGGTCTATTTAGCGATATGCCCTTGCTCTGCACCTTTAATCTTTGCGATGCTGGGTGTGCTTTTCCATTGCACTGGCATTGTTGTGGTGTAATAAAGTTTTTTGAGCAGAGAGGGCGGTGCTGTGTTACCACTGTTGTCATGGCAGCCGCAGGCTATATTAGGCTCAGACAGCGGGACGTCTGCACGCTGCTTTTCCATACCCCACGCTGATGAAGTCCCGCCCCAGGGACGTAACGACGTACGAGGGGGAGGAGCCACGTGTGACGTCACCCGCGATCGTCCATCCATGTGAGATCTATGCTGTTTATGCTGATCTGTTTTTATGCTTTATTTGTCACACTCGCTCCAGAGTGCTTTTACAGTGAGTGTCTGTCTTTTATCGCTTGAATAAATTTATAGAGTTTTGGCTTCAGAGAGCACTAGATCTCCTTTCTTTTGTTTCATGCCCTGTTTGCCTCACTCCGTTCCTGAGTCTGTCACCATTGAAGTCTCATTGAAGTCTAGTTGCTGTATCTGCTTGCTGTACCTTTGAGAACAGGACGTTCTCTATTACACGCTTTGTGACCTGTAGTAGGTCGAAGGTATAAGGTGAGAGGCCATTCCTGCTGATTGGTGGAGGTTTCTTCTGAAAATCACTCTCTTGGATCACGTACATAATTTTCCAGATTTGGATCATATAAGCACTGAGCACTGTTTATGGACTCTTCTTTTCCTTATCATTTGGATCATATAAGCACTGAGCACTTTTTATGGACTTTTCCTTTTTTTATTATATGCATAATTTTTCTATTGTATATTTAATTAAGTGTTTGTTTGCGCTGCACTACTTTTATTGTTATATGGTTTGAGGTGTTTTATTTGAATTTACCTTTAAGTGCTGGCTTGCAATTTTTAGTTTGTTGTGTGGGTTCCAGCGCTGAATTATTTTCTTTGTTATAGGTGCTATAGCCGCTGGAAATTTTTAGGTTCAACAATACTCTTTGGCGTTGGCTGCAGAGATTGTCAAGCAACTGGCTAATGAGATTTCCCTTTTCACTATAGAAAGGGGATCATTCCCTTTTGCTGTGTACAAATCGCTTAAGAAAAGAAAAAAAAAGCATGGCCACATGCAACGCTATTATTCCTTTCTTTGGGTTGAAGCCCAAATCTGTTCTGCTGGTTATTCAAAGGAAATTGTAGGCATAGAAATAGATTCCTTTCCAGACTTGGTTTTCAGGTGAGGGTGCTGGACTATCATTCATTAGCTGGAAGGGTTGATTTACTGAAGGAGTAGAGAATAAGGAGAACCTATGTTGACTTTAAATACCTAATCATGTACAAGGAATGTTACATTAAAAGAAGTTTTGCCTGCACAAGATTGGACTTTTGAAGTGAACGCTCTTCACTAGATCAGTAGATCAACATCTGTGAGTTGCTGACATGGAACACGTAGGCCGTTGACACTTCCCTGGCCGCATACATGCTCCGGCTCACTGAGGTTGACTTACTAAAAGAGTAGAGAATTTTTACTTTTGGAAAATAGAAAATGGCATTCAATTCAATAAATCAAAAGGCAAAACATTTTTTTTTTTAAATATATATATTCCAGGGCTGTGGAAATTAACTATTAATTCTGCGATTAATTGTAAAATTTTTGATCGATCAAAATTCTTTTGATTGGTACTCACCTCTCCGCCGGCTTCTGGGTCTTCAGGGAGTTCCGTCGGCGATCCGGTGATGTCGCGGACACCGGCAGGGCTTGCCGTGTCCATCTGAAGGGCTCCTTTGCTGTGCCTTCATATCTAGATGCTGGCGGGACCTTACTATCTGCCACACGCAAGGGCTGTTACCCTTCCATCTATCACTTCCCTCTATCAACCTGGGATTCTACAGCTATCCACTAGAAGTTATGATAGTTCCCTTTACGGGACATCTACATGCTGATGGACTGATGTTAACCCCTCCTCATCTGGATTCAGCAGTGGTATCGTTGTACCCATTTTTATACCAGTATCATACTTTGGCTACATGTTTTTATGACTGCTTTTGCTACCGTTTGGTATTACTCGCACCATTTTTACAGTTTATGTAGCTACATCAATTTTATCTCCATGCATTATTTATTTTGTTACCTACTTGAAGACTATAAAAGTTTTAATGCTATTCCCATCAAGTGCTGCCTTTGTGTGTTTTTTGTATCCTGCTATCCACTTTTCAAGGAGATCAGCTAAAAAGTAGTTGGATATGTGTGTGCGTTAAAATTTAACAAAATAAGTTGATTAATCGATTTAAAAAAACGATTAATCGAACACAAAAATTTTAATCAGTAACAGCCCTAATATATTCATTTTCACATGCTTGAGTGTCCAAGGCGAGCAAAGTCAGAGACATATTTAGACCTTGGGGGGCCCAGGGCACTTCAGGTTCCTGGAACTCCTTATACACAGAGTTGGTTTACATTCTCAATGACAGTCATACATTTTTAAAAAGCATCACACAACATCATTGTGAGGTCACCCATGCCAACACACATCCAGTCATAGTGCTCTTTGGTTTGCTTTTTTTTATTAAATGACACAACATACCAGTCCAGAGTTTTACAGATGATGGCCGGAAAAATATTACTTCCCAAGATACATTTAAAAAAAGAACAGATGTTTTTTATTATTATTTCGTTTTTACAATTTCATATATAATTTTTTATACTGTTTTATAACAGAGGGGGTCCTTTCTGTCAGGGGTGGCAGGGGCTGTTGCCCCTTTTGCTTCCTTATAAGTCTGCCCCTGGGAATAGCATAACCTTATTCACTAAACTCTAAGAATGTTTATTTTCATAAATTCATTCTGTACTCCTTTAGTAAAACAGCCCAATTATCCGATAAAGCTAGAGCTCAGACCTTTAAAAACATGATATTATGGCAGCTTATATATTCCTATTATAACAGGTTCATATTAATGTTTTGTTTTTTTTACTTTGTTCGGGTCCAGAAAATATTTTTGTGCATATGTCAAAGTTTAAAATATTAAAGTTATTGGCTATAAAAAATATTTCTTATGGTCATGATTTCCTATGGACACAGATTATGTAAATATCCATAAATTTTGCCTGTCCGTGATATTATTTCCAAACATTAAAGGCACATTTTTATGATACTCACACACTTAGGCCCCTTTCACACGGACGGATAGAATGGTGCTTTTAGCTGCGTATTTTCTGGTTTTCTACTGCAGCTAAAAGCACACAATGCGTTTAGCTGCGATTTCATTACATGGGGTTTGGTGCGAATAGAAAAAATAGAAATTAGTGCATCCAGGTGCGATTTAGCGCAGCTATATGCACTTAAACGCAGGTAATCACAGTCTTTTGTGATACTGCGGATAGCAGAGTGAGAAAAAAAAGAACAGGAAGCACATCATAATCAAAAATAAATAAAAAGGGTTGCTATGGGAATGACCACCGCAGCTAAACGCCACATGTAACCGCACGTAATCGCAATGTACAAATGCAGATAATCGCAGTGCCTGGAGCCTTTAAATTTCACAGAACATTTACATGCTTTTAACTGCGGCAAAACAGCCGTCCATGTGAAAGGCGCCTTAAGCTGATTTTCCAAAGAATATCAGAATGTGCACTCAATACATTTTGGGAATGTTCACTTCTGTTACCCAATCACAATCAGATTAAATAAGTAAACAGGGGTTTTCTTTTTACATGATTAGATAATTGAAGTGACTCCCACATTTTATCGTATGAACATTCTCAAATCCTTTAATATATCGGCCTTAATGATATGTTCCACACGTTCACATTCAAAAGGTCAATTTCAAAAGGGACTTAATTTATTATGTTTTTGGAATGCTAGACAAAGCTCTGTAGCTGTCCCACATAAAATAAAACTGGGTATTGTATATATATTGTGATAAATCAGCCTTAATAAAAAGCAATGCAATATTTCTCTTTAAGCAACTGAAAGAAGTTGAAGTTAGCTTGGAAATTTAAAGTGTTCATTTTAAAGATCACATCACACATAGGCCTGTTTTCCTTTCACAAGCAGCATCGCATTAAGACGGCGCCCAGTCTGAACCTGACTTATGAAAAGGCCATTGCCATCTCAGGCAGTCTGGAGTGGGCTCTACTGGGGTTACTCCTCCATCAAAGGATTGGAAATGAAGTACGTGGGCATACACTCATTTAACGACAAGTAATTGACAAATTCAAAGACCCGCATTACTAGTGAAATGGGAAGATATTAATTATTTATAAACGATTAGCCTTTCTGTGTGTCCTGGACAAATTCTATCTTGTACTGGAAATATAACTTGTCACACTGCAGTCAGGGGAAGGGACAGGCACAATTCCAAAGGGAAAAAGATAATTCAATGTTTAATTATACATTCACCACAAGAGGATACCATGAGCATATACATATATATATGTATGTATATCCTACACACTTACAGTATAAAGAATTTAAATGCAATCTAGTAATATAAAATAAAAATAAATTAAATATATACTTTTTATAATTTATATATTTAAAAATAAAAATAAAAATTGTACAGATAGATATGTAAGAACTAGAAAAAGATGTACACATGCTTACATATCCAGGTGCCTTGTTTATGCATTGTGTATGTGCATATATAATTGATACCTATGTATGTGTATCTTAATATGCCTCTCTAACCTTTTATTTAAATTATTTCCTCCCGTTGAAAAATTAAATAAATATGGATGCCGTAAAAAAAAGGTTTAGGGAGAATTGGTCAGATATGTAACTCTGATTGGTAACCTATTATAAATGTAATACTAGCTCCTCACAAGACGGTTAATAATATCAGAATTAATCTATTAACATATATATATTAATATATATTAACATATCTAGGCATGTGTGTATTCTATAATGATATGCAGTACATGCACAGAAAAAAAGTGGATTCAGAATTAATTTCTGGTTATACAATGCTGCTATATATTTACAACCACTTTTAGGGGGCTAGGTAGACAGTATTTAGCATACTTAGCAAGGGACCAATGCTGTTGTTCCTCAAAGCGTATGTAGATTTGCACCCTGCATACATTTTAACATCTTAGGGGACTGGGTAGAGAGTATTTAACATACTTTGCAAGGCACCAATGCGGCCATTCCTCAAGGCGTATATATATATTTGCTTGCACCTTGCATACATATTTACATTTTAGGGGACTTTGTCGATATTTTGCATACTTAGCTAGGAACCTATTCAGGCTTTCCTCAAATTGTATATATTTACTTGCACCCTACATACATGTTCACATTTTAGGGGACATAGTTGATAGTATTTCCACATTTCAAGTTTTAGGGGACTGAGTAAATAGTATTTAACATGCTTAGTATAGCACCAATACAGCCATGCCTCAAAGTGTATGTAGATTTGCTTGCACCCTGCCTAAGTAGAAACTTTGCATACATAGCTAGGGACTAATTCAGTCTTTCCTCAAAGTGTATAGTATAAAATGAGTTGCACCCTACATGTTCATATTTTAAGGTGCATAGTATTTTCACATTTAAAATTTTAGGGGACTGAGTAGACATTTTGCATAGCTAGGGACCGATTCAGTCTTTCCTCTAAGTGTATAAAATGACTTGCGCCCTG
>CM056052.1:468336704-468339204 GCA_029574335.1 Rana kukunoris | reverse complement strand
AAAAGTGTCAAACAAGAACACAAATCTATCCTATTTATTAAGCTCAATGATCATTCACTTTGCTATGTGAACGGTCTCTACCTCTTTAGTAAAACATTCCTGTAAACTTTGTAAGGTCTGATTTAAACCTTTTTTGTTAAACCTGTTCTGTTAAACCTTTTTTTTTTTTTTTCCTTTTTTAAGTATATACGTTTTCGTTTGATTATTGTATATCATATGGCAGAAATAAAACATAAAAAATCCAAAATGTAAATGGCAATACAATTTTAATAGAGATTGTTAAACTCTGGCTGGGACAGGCCAGAATACATAGTCATAAATAAAGTATACAGAACCATAAATTAAACTTTTTGCAAACATTTTACTTAAGAAAAATTAACTTTTTTTGTCAATTACAATATTTTCGCATCTTTTTTTTTTTCTTTTTTTTACACCATGTATATGACATACTTTTGGTCCTCGGTAGAAACTACAAGTTTCACACAAAATTAAAAAGGGTCCAACACATTCACACAAAAAAAAATCCCTGCAACATAACAAAACACAAAAAAAAGGGAAACAGAGTGGAAGATAGTTGACAGCTAAGGGGAGAGGAAAAAACTGTACACCTCAAGTTTAGGGAAATAGGGAGTGGGGGGTTAAAACACAGACTAATGTTATACATAAATGTATAGAGTCAATCAAAAGTCCTTTAAGTTGTCTAGAATTAGGAAGAGTTCATTATTGGTCTGGAATACACACCTTGATAGTAAGAAGTGTCACTTGAAATAGGCGAGGACTCTAATGCAGCTTTGTTCGTTACAGTGCTCATGGCTAAACTACCTGCCATTGGAGAGCCATAGCCAGAGTAATGCATAACCTGTTCATAGGCTTTCAAGTCCATTTTATGGTGGTGGTGGCTGTGATGGTGGTGGTGGTGATGGTGTTGCTGTTCTGAGGACATGAGGTTGTTAATGGAAAAAGGGTGGTTGAAGGAATAATGGTGTTCCGGTTTGAGGTGGGACTGGGCATCATGGGACAACACTGAATGGTGTTGAGACAGCAAGTGTTGGGATTGGGACACTGGAGAAGGGTTGTGGTCAGGGCTCAAGCCTTGGTTGGATTTCAGGTCCACCAAAGACCTCTTCTGCTCATGGCATGGCGAAGAGCTGGAATGAGGAGATTCGTTTCCCCCAGAGCTTTCCGAACTACTATTAGCGGCAGAACCCACACTAGACCCACCTTCAGAAAGCTTCTTGCCTCCACCATCTCTGGGGCTGTGCTTCTTATCGCACTTGAAGCGTTTCTGACGCCTTAGGTAGCATCCATTTTCGAACATGTTCCCAGAGTCTGGGTGGAGAGTCCAAAAAGAGCCCTTGCCAGGCTTGTCTGGAGACCTGGGCACTTTGAGGAAACAGTCATTAAAGGACAATGAATGACGGATGGAGTTCTGCCAGCGCTGCTGGTTCTGCCTATAGAAAGGGAACAGGTCCATGATCCACTGGTAGATCTCACTCAAGGTCAACATCTTGTTGGGTGACTGCTGGATAGCCATGGTGATGAGCGAGATGTAGGAGTAGGGCGGCTTGGCATGGGTGTAACTCCTCCTGTAGGTCTTAGGATCCCTGGATCGGTTGATGTTGCTCTGTCCATAGATAGGGCTCATGGAATTGATGTTGGTGTAAGGTGCCAATGCGTTCATGGATGAAGCCTGGGCGCTCATGGGGCTCATGCTTGGGCTCAGGTGGGTGCCCATGCTGCCTACACCTGAACCCATACCGGCCATGCCACCGGTGCCAGGAGACATGCCAGTCAAAGATGGGCTCATTCCAGTGTTGACATAGGACATGTTCATGGAGCCTCCTGTCATGTTACCGGCTGTGCTCATAGCGGACATGCTCATGTAGGTGTTCATGGTGTTCATACTTAGCCCAGCGTTCATGTTACCTACTGACGAGTAAGCCTGGGGAAATGGAAGGGGTAGAGTTACTAAAAGGGAATCCCATAAATCTAGTAGAGCAATTGTAAAAGATATATTATTTATATCTAACATATATAATGGAAATTAAAGATGTATATGTGTGTGTATATATATATATATATATATATATATATATATATATATATATATATATATATATATATATTAAACCAGTACAGTAATTATCAAAGATTTATCATTTATATATAACATATGTATTGGAAATCAAAAATACAATTCTATATATATATATATATATATATATATATATATATATATGTATAATATGTATGTGTATAGATGGATAGATAGATAGATATCCTCGGAGATGTGTATATGTATATATATATATATCCACATGTATCATTTAGAAAGGAAATCCAAGGTGTAGATGAGCCTAAATATATATATATATATATATATATATATATATATATATATATATATATATATATATATACAATATATAATCACATGAATCCAGATGTATTATTTTATACAGAAATTCAAAAGTGCAAGTGAGCCTAAAATGTATATATA
>CM056052.1:467559204-467616704 GCA_029574335.1 Rana kukunoris | reverse complement strand
CTATTGTTTAAAAGTGGCGGATTCCCCCTGGTCCCTTCCATGATAGGCATTTCCCAGCAGACACTGTGCCTATCACGGATGTCCTTTCATCCTTGGACTCAGTTTCCCAGCAGACACTGTGTTCAGTGTTCCGCCTATCTCAGACTTTCCTTTGTCCGAGAATGAAAAGATGTCCTTGATTGTCAGAACCCTAAACACAGTGTCTGCTGGTAAACTGAGTCCGAGGATGAGAAGACGTCTGTGATAGGCTGCTGGGAAACGCCTATCATGGAGCGGGACCAGGAGGAGACCGCGACTTTTAAACCAAGAATTTCAGGGACACTGACTTGGGCACAGGGAGGCTGCAATGGGCACAGTGAGGTTGGGCACAGTGATGTGGCAATGAGCACAGTGAGGTGGCAATGGGCACAGTGAGGTTGGGCACAGTGAGGTGGCAATGGGCACAGTGAGGTGGAAATGTGCACAGTGAGGTTGGGCACAGTGAGGTTGCAATGGGCACATTGAGACGTGCAAATGGGCACAGGGAGGCGTGCAAATGGGCATTGTTGACCCTCTTTTCCACTTACAGTAGCTGCTGCAATCTCACCCTAGGCTTTTTCTGAAGTCAATACGTTTTCCCAGTTTTTTGGTGTAAAATTAGGTACCTCAGCTTATACTCGGGTCGGCTTATAATCGAGTATATACAGTATGTCCTTGGTGTTGTAGAGCAAAAAAAAAAAATATCATATGCAAATTTTAGCTTTATCTAGTTAAGGCAGCGTGTATTATTGAAGATGCCAGTGTATTTGAAAAACTTGAAAAATTTGATTACATACTTTGGGAACAGAAATGTCTACTTTACAGATGAAATACAATTGGAATGGATTATTTGAAGTTTGAATTATTGGTAGCAACCAGCCAATGCTTTTTAAACAAGATTAATTTTATTAATTTTACAAGATATTTTTTGCATATACAGTTTATAAAACAGTGTAAATAGTGGACAAAAAAATCAAAAAAAATCTAAAACATTTTAAATGTGCAGATTGTTGTATTGTTGGCATTATAATAAAGCTAATAAAAATAAATATGCCTGGAGTTAATACGATTGTTTTTTTGTGGTTGATTACATTTAATGTATATAACAATGTATTGTTGGCATTATAATAAAGCTAATAAAAATAAAAATGCCTGGAGTTAATACGATTGTTTTTTTGTGGTTGAATACATTTAAAGTATATAACAATGTAGTATAAATTAACCTGCACTATATTATTAATTGTTTCTCTGTATATATACGTTATTTGCCAATATAAAAGAAAGTTGGTGATCATTGACTAAATGTGCATGTTTCTTTATCTACACTTCTGTTCCAGATGGTTTGTTTCTCTAAGATACAGAGCACATGTACTTTGTGTGTTCTCTAACACTTTCCAAGGCCTATTTCTTTAAAAGATAGCAGTGTTTGACACATCTGCTGCTGTCCAGTATTTGGTTTGCAAGCCATTATTATTAGCAGGCGTGTTAAAAATATGAACAAAGCACGTTTTCTAAATTTAACTTTTATTGTTATGTTAAACCACTACAAACAAAATGTATACCCCCAAATGCTCTCTGTCTATCACATTGATTAAAATATATACAGTACATTTTACTTCTCATCAGAAAACTAGTGTTCACCTAACCTCCCTGGCTGTATGATTATGTTAGATTTTTGCGTCTCAAAGCGGTACATTGTTTTGCATGAAAATTTGGCGTTTTATATTGTAGGCCTGCAATTCTTAGGAATAACTCCCTTATATTTTTCCAAACAAGAGTCTAGTAGACATTCCAGGTATGATAAAGTTTGAAACACGAAATCATAAATTATAATATAATAAATAACTATAAATAATTATAATATAATAATACATTTCATTCAGTAATCTAATCAAATCAAAAACACAGAAATTTGCTCAGTCTCAGAATAGTCTCTGTTGTTACTTTTAGTGTCTGATGACGAATTTCCCCACAAATAACTATTAAACTATTAAAGGGGCCTTTCGGATTCCAATAAGTTCACCACCCGCAGACCCCGAAACGACCAGGGTTGTCGGGAAGAGGCCTGTCCTCATCAACATGGGGACAGGGTGCTTTGGGGTTGGGGGGCCGCAGGGCGCCTCCCTGCCCCAAAGCACCTACCTCCCAATGTTGAGGGAATGCGGCCTGGCACGGTTAAGGAGGGGGGGGCGCTCGCTCGTCCCCACCCCCTTTCCTGACCGGCTGGGCTGCGTGCTCGGATATGGGTCTGGTATGGATTTTGACATTTTTTCAGCGTACGGGGGTTCCCCTTAAAATCCATGCCGGTTTTTATTTGAAATTTGGCATGGAGTTCCCCCTCAAGATTCATATCAGACACAGTGCTTGGTATTGGCATGGATCCAAGTCGGATGGCCGTTCAATATCATGCCGCGGCCAAACGCAACCGTAGCTAATCGCACTGTACAAATGCAGCTGACCACTGTGCCTGGAGTCTTGAATTCCAGCAAGACATAAACATGCTTTTATCTGCGGCAAAACAGCCCTCCAAGGGAAAGGGGCCCTACAAGGAAAATATATAAACAAAACGACTGCAGTTAAAATCAAGAAAAGATTTCTTGATTTTAACTGCAATAGTTTTCTTTTAACACTGTGTGCCTAACAAGAATTATTTATTTTAGGAATATTTAATAAACACAGGTTTTGTACTATCCAACAAGTCTCATTTCCATCCAATTAATGGCTTCTTTGCCCTGGTTGGGAGCTTTAAACCCTTTGGGTGCATATTATTATTTTTTTGGACAAGGTAAGTAACCTGTACCAGGATACTGTGATGCGATCCCGAGTGTGCCTTGAGGTTACCGCTTTTGGTAATGAAAATGAACCCCAAGCCACACTACCGCTAGGAAGGTTAACAGACCCAGTAAAGATGAATCAAAATTCAAGGCACCTCTATGCAGTAGACTGCCACACCCCTCACCCCTGTAAAAACACTATAAAAACATATACAACAAAAACATTAGGAGGGGGGAAAAAAAATGTATTCAGTGCAAGAGAGTACTTTGCTTTCCCTGGATCTCACTGGAAAGTTGGATGACATCACTGGTGTCTTGGCAAGGATGTCAAATTCCAGGATTTCCAGGAGTTCCACCCACAATTTCACTTTTTAAATATAAATACCCCTGTAATACACAAGCTTAATGTATTCTAGTAAAGTTTGTAAACTAAGGTCCGTTTTGTTAGGTTGTTACAGCATTTAGATTATTATCATTTAGTTTATAATCTAGAAATAGACCGTGGCCATCTTAAGTGTGGGCATCATGAAGCCAGACTGTATGACTTCCTGGATTTCAGGTTTGCATATCTCACACATGCTCAGTGCTGCACAAGCAATGTAATAGGTTTCAGTCAGGTTTGCAAGGACTACTGGGAAACATGATGCCTATCCCAGAAACCCTTGCAAATAGCCTTGTGACTTAATAGCCTAGGCTAATAAGGAGGAGGAAGTAATGAAGGACTACAAAATAAAGGTATTTACAAGCAACAAAATAAATTAAAATTGTCCATTCTGAACACTATGGGCCAGATTCAGGTACATCTGCGCATTATTGGACCGGCGTAGCGCACCGCCTTTACGTTAGACTTGCGCAATGTAGCCGCGTAATCACCCTATTTTCGTAGCTTTTGCGCAGAAAATTGCGCATGCGTAACGTTATTTCAAAGGCGTAAGGCGGAGTAATACAAATTGGGTAGGACGTGGGCGTGTTACATTGAAATGAGCCGTGACCCCATGCAAATGAAGGGCCGGCCGGCTCGCGCATGCGCGCTTGAAGCAGACCATGGTCAGCACCTCTGTGCGCATGCTCACAACTCGGGAACGGCGCAATCAGTGAAATTGGAAGTGGACTAGAGCAACTTAGTGAACTACGCAAACAGCATAAATAGACAGACACAAATGCACTTCCTTTGCAAAAGCACATCCCTTTGTATCCCTTCCTATACAGCAAGGTGCATTTGTTTATTAGCGTTTGTTTGTTTGTGATGTGTCTTTGAGATATTTGGGGACTGTTTTGCAGAGTGATTTTTGTCTTTTATGTGTTTTCTTTGTTGTTATTTTGTTTAAAATATATTTTTGCTGGGCATTTTTTATTTTTGCTCGTCATTTATTTAATTTTTTTGGTTCTGTTTGTGTATGATTTTGGAATGTGGGGGTGATATTCCTGCCGGAAAAGGGGTGTCACCCTCATTTGTGGTGGAGAAGTGATCCCCAGGTCTGTGTGAATGGTGTATAAATGTACAGTGACATAATTGGAGCCGTGGCAAGGCGTTGCTGCTCACAAGTCCTGCATGGTGGGCTTGTGCCAATCCAATGTGATGAGGATGTGGTGTGTGTGTGCTAGGGACCACAGTGGTGTGCATGCAAGCATTCTCATTGTGCCATGATTAATGTGTGTGTTTAACGTGCAAAGATGCATATGTGAGCTGGCATGAGATGGGGTCATGAGATGGGGTCCCAGTGCATATGCAGAGTCACCTTGAAGGGAAAAGACAGGAGGATGTTAGTAGTGCATGTGCCCCATGTGATGTGTGCATCATGGGGGGGGACAGTCATGCCTGCCACCCATGTCACTCACCAACCAGCCAGCTGTCCCCGTACATGTTCTGTTCGAAATCTGTGGGGATGGGGCTAGGATTGTATATGTAGCTGTCATGGGTGTCATGGGTAGTATCATGTGTTGGGCTGGTGATGTCCTCCTGCAGGGTTGTGGTTAATTCCATGATGGCATGAGGGGTGAATCTGAAGATGCGAGACACCTCAGAATCACTCATGCCAAAGATGTCTATGCGTGTGTGATATATCCTCTCCCGTGAAGAGTGAAGAGTGAGGGGCTTGTATCAGATAAGAATATTGTATTAGATTAGATTAAATTGTAAAGTTTAGATAAGCAAATAAAAAATAAAAAAACATCTCCCGTGCCCTCCTTAGTGCCCTCCTCGGTGCCCTCCTCAGTGCCCTCCTCAGTGCCCTCATCCTTCTTTGTTCATCTAAAGTCAGTAGTATAGCTATGCGCGACGATGCCCCTGGCATGTTGGCATACAGATTGTTGTGCAACACGTGTGACTGCTGAGCTCCTCACTAACAGTGTTGCTTTATCTAACATGTAGACTTTTTTTCTCTTTTTAGACCAGCTTTTATATGGTCTAATTTTAGACAGGACATTTTGTTGTTGCACACACTGCGTAGCCTGCGCTGCCCCAACGTTCTTTTGTGGATCCCCGTAAGTCCCTCATTAGCATATTTGACTAGCAAATCAATGGTCTGTCTAGCGCACTTTTGCGTGGACGGATGCGCCAGTCTAACGAAATTACGCTGGACAAAAAAAAAGTTGATTTTTTGCGTATCTCGTTCTGGGGATGCCGTGCATCGAAACGCACGTGCACATTTAGACTTACGCCGCGCATCTCCTGTTGCGCAGGCGTAAACGCTCTGTGAATCTGGGCCTATGAGATTAGGGCATGCAGCACAGACAAACATAAAAAAATGGGTGGAACTCCACTTTAAGTAAGTAACGCCTGATTTTCTTGGTATTTTTTATTTATTTACTATAGTTATAAGGTGGGGGGTCTACTATATTATGTGAGCTTCATTCCTTACCTACTGTTATCTAGTATTTCAAAATAGTTTTCTACATCTCTACTTTTCCCAACTAGTTTTTGTATATATTCCAAAAATGTGGTTTGCCTTTGAAGTTGCTGTTTGGTATTGAGCTCTGTTCCTTACCTATTGTTAGCTATTATCTCCAAGTCTTTTTCCAGCTGTTTTCCCCAAATGTATTTGTTATTATTACAGTCAATAAAACAGGTTTTGCATTCCCATAGAAGTCCATTGTAATGCAGATGCATGTCAGAAGGAGATTGGTTGGTGGACTAAAGCACCTGTAATGAATGCTGAATCATCTCAGAAGTGTCTCAAACCAATGTCCAACTGATATCATCAAGCCCAAAGCTTGATAGTCCAGACCCTTATACGTATTGGCATTGCAGCTCAACACCAGGCTAACCATTTCTTTTGGTTGTGGATATAGTGGAAACGAGCTATTGTGTATTGTAAATAGAGCTGTTGTGTTCTTACTTAGAAGCATTTTCTCCCATTGAAGAGATTTAACTTATCTTCTTGTTCTGTCTGACACCCATTACCTAGACAGGAGAAAAAGAAGAGTAATCTCTCTCATGGGGACATAGACAAGACAGTAACAACATCCTAAGTGAGGTTTTAAACCTTACTCACTCTACTAAAAAATGTGTTTTTATTGCTGCCTGTATTTCTGTTAGGAGAATGTCCCTTAATTACAGTACCTGTTCAATCTGACACCTGTCAAATACACATGCAGTAAGAAAACATGTCTGAAATGAGAACACAGGCAGCAATAAAATGTTAACATAAGTTCCAACTTTTATGCACTTGAGTCAATACTGGAAAACAAGTTTTGGTTGGAAATGGCTTTTAATTTAATAAAATATGCATACATTTTTTTTTAGGAGCCTGTAAAGCATTGCACCCACAATCAGCAGATCTTGGGTGTAATGCCGTGCTCCTGCAGACTGTGGCCCAGATTCACGTAGCACTTACGCCGACGTATCTACAGATACGCTGTGTAAGTACAAATGTGCGCCGTCGTATCTATGCGCCAGACCCACAAACTAAGTTATGTTGAAAAATAGGCTTCTGGAAGTTTGCATTCAGATATGCAAATGAGGGAGATACGCCAATTCACGAACGTAGATGCGCCCGTCGCATGTTTTAAGCGGTTTGTGTGAGGGTAACAACTGGCGTAAAGTTATTCCTCATATAGGAGGCGCAACCCATGCAAAAGTATGGACCAGGGAACGGACGCCGTCAAATTTCACGTTGTGTACACCGTTAATACGTGAATAGGGCTGGGTGTAGGTTACGTTCACGTCGTAGGCAGTGTTTCAACTCATCTTAGACAGTTATTTTGACGTGACTGAGAGCATGCGCACTGGGATGCGTCCAAGAGACGACGCATGGGCAGTTCGTTTTTTGAAGCTCAGCCAATCATTTGCCAATCATTTGCACGGGGTCACGCTTCATTTTAATATATCACGCCCACTTCCAGCCCACTTCCACCTACTTTGACATACGGCTTACGCCGACAACTATACGCTACGCCGGCACAACGTTGAGCGCATTTTCTTTGTGAATACCATGCTTGCCTCTCAACGTTGCGCCAGCAGAGCGTAAAGAAGACACGCGCCGTTGTACGTGAATCTACCCCTGTATGTGTAGAAGTCTGACCTTCGATACGGGCAGGCACTTATACAATGACAGAAAGCTCAATAAAATACCTAGAATGCACAACAGCGCCCTGGTAGTTCAATGAGGACAACAAGCCAACAGTCCCAAAGGCATGTGTCTGTGTCACAAGGAGAGAGGGAGAGGGGCCAGATACTACTGAACAAAAATATAGGTGTAACATGTAACATGTTCAGAAAGGTGAACTCATCCATTAACATCCGGATTCCATGTAACTGTCCACATCACTATTTTGTGAACATCCTCCTGTGACATAAATCTGTTTTTAATGAGTTGTATTATTGCGCATACTTTGAGTCATCAGTAAAATTTGCAGCATTACTTTCTACACCATGCACCATGTTCTTACTATTTTACATATACAGTATATGTAGCACCCCCTTACTTTTAAAAAGGGCGCTACGCTAAAGTTAGTAGGGTGAGAGACTTACTTGCTCTCACCCAGTTCGATTTGTTCAAATTTGGCAGCTGTCAGTCCTGAATTGTCCTGTGGGTCATTCTGCAGAACCACTTTTCCCCAGCAGCCAATTGGAGGAGCGGTTCCCTCGCGGATCATGCTAGGGAGGGGTATATCTGTGGCAGACGCCATTTTTCGGGGTTCTTCGCGGATTCCTGGTTCCAGGTGTGGCACCCACCTTCAGGGTGTGCGCACATCACGGGTCCCACCACTATGGCCTACCTGGCCGGGGCCCGTGCCACGCGGAGTTCTCGACTCTGGGCCCTCATGGCTCAAAGACACTGAAGTGACTGAGGAACCTCAGTAACTTACTGGGGTTCCGCATCTCAAGAGGACGGGATTGAGAGGATATGCTCTATTGCTCTTAAGTACCAGACCTGTGGCAGAGGCCTCTGCTAATCTTCTAGAGCCAAGTCGGTGGCAGCGACTTGTTCCTTCTCGGGTTTCTCAGTAACACTCTGGCTGCCAGGCCTGTGTGAGAGGCCTGTCCAGATGCACTGAACCCTCTCCGGCTGGAGTGGCGACGTGATTGACTTTATTACAGAAGGCAGGACTGCTTTCTTTATCCAAGCCTGACTCTGCGAAGTTACTCTACTTTCATCAGCCTTTTCCCATCTACCTCAAGTTGATGTGTTGGTCGTGTTGGACTGGGAAAATAAAGCATTCAGAAAACTTCAGCTACAGGTTGGACATTTGTTACTGCTCTGCTCACTACATCCACCCCAAGACACCACACAGAGGTAACTTAATCCTCTGATCCCAATCTAGCCAGTGGCTCCTGAATGGGGTAGCGCTAAATATATATATATAAATTCCTGCCCCACTGTACCAAACCCTATTAGAAATTGCAGAGTGAAAGTGGTTAAAATTATGATGTAAATAAATAAAAAATAATTATGTAATATAAAAAATTACTCTTCAGTGAAATATTGTTTAACATGGCACATAGATTTTAGTATAATAAACAACTCTGTGTTTGTTTTTGCTTTAATAATTCTTTAATTATGTGTTGCAGATAATCTATGAAAAGTCAGAGCTGTAAAAGAGAATAATACAAATAACACATTAACAAAGAACATCATTAAAGCCCTTTAAAGCTACTTAGCAACAAGCAACTGTTTAGAAAAAAAGGGCTTTGATCATACAGCATATCATACACAGTGCAATCTTATATTATATTGCTAGTCTTGGAAAATAAAAAAATGTCCTCTCCTTGGTGGTCAGTGGGAAAAAAATGCCCTTCTGTTGGTGATCTGTGGAAGTAAAAAAATAAATAAAATAAAAAAACCCTGTTGTTGGTCATTGCAATAAAAATGCCTGGTGTCATTAGTTAGTGAGAGAAAAAAAAGCCCCAGTAGTAGCAGAAAAAAAAATAATCCCCCTTAACATTCAGACCCCACATCAGGTCTCCTAACATTTAAACTTTAGATCAGCTCTCCCTAAATTCCACTTCAGACCTTAGGACAGCCCCCCTTTAAAACCCCTTTAGATCTCAAAGCATCTCCTTTTAAACTCCCATTCTCACCCCAGATTAGACCCCTTTAAACTCCTCTTCAGACCTAAGTTTTTCCCCTTCCCTCACACTCTCCTTTAGAGCCCATATCAGCACCCCTTAAACTCCTCTTAACCTTAGATCATCCCTCCACCTTAAACTCCTTCTCCAATCCCCAGATAAGCCCCTATTAAACGCCTCTTCATATCCCAGATCAGTCCCCCTTAAAATCACCCCTTACCTATCTTTCTTTAACTCTCCTTCAAAGTCCAAGTCAGCACCCCTTAAACTCTACTTCAGACCCTAGATCAGTCTCCTCAAATGCCACCTTCAGACTCCATATAAGCCCTCAAAAAACGTTTTTTTAGACCCCAGATCAGCCCCCCTAAAACTCCTCTTCAGGCCCCAGCTCAGTCCCTCTTAGGCCCTGTACACACGATCAGTCCAAACTGATAAAAACGGACTGAAGTTCATTTTCATCAGTTCACAGACTGATGGTTTGATGGTCTGATGTGCGTACACACCATCAGTTCAAAAACCGATTGTGTCAGAACGCGGTGCAAAACACAACGGCGCGCCGAAAAAAACTAAGTTCAATGCTTCCAAGCTTTCGTCGACTTGATTCTGAGCATGCGCAGGTTTTTTAACCGATGGTTTTGCGTACTAACGATCGGTTTGGGCCGATGGTCAGGCGTCCATCAGTCCGATTTTAAAGAAAGTTTTAAAACTTTGGACTGAAGGGCAACAGACTGATGGGCCATACACACGGTCGGTTTGGACCAATGAAACTGAACTTCAGTTTGGACTGATTGTCTGTACGCAGCCTTAAACTTGCCCTTAGACCCCACATCAGCCCCCTTAAGCTTCTCTTCTGTCAGAGACTAAAGAACTTACCGAGGCCAAGATGCTGCGGACGGCTCAACTTTGCGAACCAGTGCTGACCGCCCTCTGGTGATGGAGACAGAGAGGTGACAGCACCGGAAGGCACCGGTACCGGAAACAGGAAGCTGGGTCAAGGTGAGGATCAAAGAAGGTACCGGATCTGCAGACAGGCTGGGGAGACAGTTCGTGGCACCAAGCAGGGACAGCGGTCCAAACAGGCAAAACTAGTTTAAGGTCCGGGTTGCGGATCACGGGTCAAGAGATCAAGGAAAGTCCAGAAATGCAAGCCGGGGTCAAGGATCGGAGAGGTCGACGGAGTCCAAGTATACAAGCCGAGATCAAAGGTTTGGAGAGGTTAGCAGAGTCCAGGAATGCAAGCCGGGGTCAAGGGTTGGAGAGGTCAGCAGAGTCCAAGGGCAGGCCGAGATCAGGATTCAAACAGGTAAGCCAGAAGGTTTTCAGGTCAAACAGGTTCACAGCAACGAGACACATACAGGAGCTGATGACAAACCAGCAACCTGCCATGTGTCAGAGGCCGGTTTAAATAGGGTGGTGAGCCCTGTGATTGGCTCCGACGGGATCACGTGAGTTTGCGCCGTACGTGCGCTCCCGCACACGTCGCGCCGCCGGACCGTGCCCGCGTACATGCGCGCGCATGCGCCGAATAGAGACGTGCGATCGCGTCGTTCTACTACGCATGTGCGCGCGATCAAAGTCCGCGGAATTGGTGCCCTGACAGTGCCCCCCCCCAAGGGGCGAACTCCGGACGCCCAAACTGGCCATTAGTTCTGGATGTTCTCGATGAAAGGTCTGGATCAATCGAGGGGCATGAATGTTCCTGGAAGGTTCCCAAGAATTGTCCTCCGGAGGATAGCCCTTCCATTTAATGAGGTATTGGAGTTGTCTCCCTCTCTTCCTGCAATTCAGAATAGTCTCCACTTCAAATTCTCTTTCCCCTTCAACCTCTACTGGCGGAGGTGGAGGTTCCTCCCTGCCTGGAAAAGGATCCGGAACCAGAGGTTTGAGCAGGGAAGCATGGAATACCGGATGGATTCTATAAGATTCGGGTAGCGTCAGTTCGAAGGCCACAGAGTTGATCCTGCGTTTAATTTTGAATGGGCCAATAAATCTTGGGCCCAATTTTTGTGAGGAAACAGGTATTTTAAGATGTGAAGCGGATAGCCAAACCTCCTCGCCGACCTGGAATGTAGGACAGTCCTTCCTTCCTCTGTCGAAGAATCTTTTATAGTCCTCCTGAGCTTGTCGCATTACTTTTTGTAGTAACTGGAAGTTCTGTTTAATGGCAGTTACACGTTCCTGGACGGCCGGAACAGGTGTATCAGGAATGAGGTCTGGCAGGAAGGAGGGATGGAAGCCACAGTTGGCCCAGAATGGGGTTTGGTTGGTAGTTGCATGAATCGAATTATTATATGCAAATTCAGCAGAAGCTAGTAGGGATCGCCAATCATCCTGGGAGGCTGAACAAAAACAGCGGAGGTACTGCTCTAGAGTCTGATTGGTTCTCTCGGTTTGGCCGTTGCTCCGAGGATGGTAGGCCGAGGACAGGCAGACTTTCACTTCCAGGGACTTACAGAGTTCCCTCCAAAACTTAGACGTAAACTGTGTACCCCTATCGGATACGACGCTCTTAGGGACCCCGTGAAGTCTGATGATTTCATTAAAGAATATTTTTGCTGTGTCAGAGGCTGAGGGTGTGCCGATCATGGGCAGGAAATGCGCCATCTTGGACAAGCGGTCGACCACGACTAAGATCATGGTGAACCCCTCAGAAGGTGGCAGGTCCACGATAAAGTCCATTGATATGTCTGCCCAAGGACGCTCCGGGATGGGTAATGGCTTGAGTAGGCCCCATGTCTTAGTATTGGATCCCTTGTTGCGCTGGCAACAAGTGCAGGAGGCCACATAGGTCTTACAGTCCCGTTTCCAATTAGGCCACCAAAAGGACCGAGAGATTAATTCAGAGGTCTTGCGAGTCCCAAAATGTCCTGCAAGCTTAAGGTCGTGGAAGGTGCTAAGAAGTAACTGTCTTACCTCCCTTGGCACAAAGATCTTATCTCGGGACCACCATAAGTCCTCTCGTTTAACTAGGGACGAGACTTCTGGGTCGGAGCATTGGTGCGATGCCTCTTTAAGAGAACTGAGAAGGTCTGACTGAGAAATCAAAAAAAAAATTTTGAGGTTTTAGAATAGTACTGGGTTCTGATGAGTTGGGAGTTTCGGGAAACATCCTTGAAAGGGCATCTGCTTTACTGTTCTTTGATCCGGGTCTATACGTAATGTGGAAGTTGAAGCGAGTGAAGAAGAGTGCCCAGCGGGCCTGTCTGGGTCGAAGACGCTTCGCGGAACGTAAGTACTCCAGATTTCTGTGGTCTGTGAAAATTAGGATGGGGTGGCTTGCTCCCTCCAGCAGGTACCTCCATTCTTCTAACGCAAATTTGATGGCGAGCAGCTCCCTATCGCCCACGTCATAATTCTTTTCAGACGAAGAAAGTTTCCGGGAGGCGTAGGCAACAGGGTGCAGAAGAGATTTGGGTCCCTGCCTCTGGGATAGGACAGCGCCTGTGGCGGACTCGGAGGCATCAACTTCTAAGATGAACGGTAGTGCAGGATCAGGGTGGTGTAGGACAGGAGCCGAGGAAAATACTGTCTTTAGTTTGGAAAAAGCCTCCTGGGCTTCCTGGGACCATTGAAAACGGTTTCCTTGCCTTGTGAGCTGAGTGATGGGAGACACGATGGCGGAGAACCCGACGATGAATCTTCTGTAGAAGTTGGCAAAGCCAATGAAGCGTTGAACGCCTTTTTTATCTGTCGGGGCTGGCCAATCTTGAATGGCTTTGACCTTCTGGGGGTCCATGGCAATCCCATTGGTGGATATTATGAAACCCAAGAACTGTACTGAGTGACTCTCAAACTCACACTTCTCTGCTTTGAGGTATAACCGGTGCTTTCTGAGGATCGTGAGGACCTGTTTGACGTGATCTCGGTGAAGTTCCAACGTGGCCGAGAAGATGAGGATGTCATCTAAGTATACGACAAGAAAGTCGTCCAGGTGTTGGCGAAATATATCATTGACCAGATGTTGAAAAGTGGCCGGGGCGTTGCAGAGCCCGAAGGGCATGACTAAGTATTCGAAATGTCCGAATGTAGACCTAAACGCCGTCTTCCACTCGTCCCCTTCCCTGATCCGGACTAGATTGTAGGCGCCCCGAAGGTCGAGCTTGGAAAAAATTTGTGCTGAGCGAAAACGTTGAAATAACTCCGAGATGAGTGGTAATGGGTACCTATTCTTAATGGTGATCTTGTTTAGCTCTCTGCAGTCGATGCAAGGTCTAAGGGAGCCGTCCTTCTTTTCGACAAAAAAGATCCCGGCCCCTGCGGGAGAGGAGGAAGGCCGAATGAACTTCTTCTCTAAGTTCTCGTTGATGTAGATTTTGAGAGCTGTTAACTCAGTCTCGGAGAGAGGGAAGACTCGGCCGAAAGGGATCTTGGCGCCCGGCAGGAGATCGATGGGGCAGTCGTAAGCTCGATGTGGGGGCAGACAATCGGCCTGTTGTTTATCGAAAACGTCTTTGAACTCCAGATAGACCGGAGGGACGTGTAGAAGATTTTCTGGTGGTTTTAGAATGGTAGCGCAGGAGACCGGAGGAGGTGGAAGGCAGTGCTGGGAGCAGTATGAGGAGGTAAGGTTTATCTCTTTCGTGAGCCAATTGATACAGGGTTGGTGAAGCTGCAGCCACGGAAGACCCAGGATAATGGGATACATAGGGGATGAGATGAGGTCCAGTCGTAGGTGCTCTTGGTGACCTGAATCCGTGGTAGCAAGCAGAGGGAGAGTTTCCTGGGTGACCAGACCAGAGCAAGGACGGGAACCGTCAGCCAAGAGGATCTGAAGATGAACGTCTTTAGTACGGCAGGGGACATGCAACTTCCGGGCCGTAGTAGAGTCCAAGAAGCTGCTGCAGGCTCCGGAATCAACGATTGCTGGCAGGCGGGTCTCCCCGTCCGGAAGCTGAAGAGAAAGAAAAAGCACGATGTAAGTCTGTGGTGATTGGGGGGTATGGTAATTAAACACCGGTGAAAGTTTAGACTTACTAGGCCTGACAGGGCAGTTGAGGAGGAAGTGGTTACCCGCGCCACAGTAGAGGCAAAGATTCTCCCGCCGCCTGCGCAATCGTTCCTCTGGGGTAAGTGGTGCTCGAACTATGCCGAGCTGCATAGGCTCTGGATCCGGCAATGAGGGACTGGATGAAGCAGGTGGAGGAATGGGTACTGAGGGCTGTCTTGGTGGAGCCCAACTGAGACGGGTGGTCTGGAACCGCTCAGAACGCCGCTTCCGCAGGCGTCGGTCCAATTTGGTGGCAGCTTGGATGAGGCCTTCCAGTGAAGCGGGGGTTTCAGAGTGTGCAAGTTCATCTTTGAGGGCCTCGGAGAGACCCTGACGGTACTGGTACTTTAAAGCCACTTCGTTCCAACCTGTGTCTGCTGACCACTTCCTGAACTCAGCAGTATAGTCCTCTATGGGCCGCCGGCCCTGACTCAAATTGTGGAGGGTAGCTTCTGCGGTGGCAGAGCGCAGCGGATCGTCGTAGAGCTTGGCCATGTGGGTGAAGAAGGCGTCGATGGTGTCCAGAACAGGGCTTCTCTGTTCCATTAAACCATGGGCCCAGGCCTGGGGCTCATCCGAGAGAAGGGAGATGACAAACCCTACTTTTACAGCTTCCGAGCAAAAGGTCCTTGGTTGTAGGGCAAAATACAAGGTGCAAGCATTCTTAAAAGCCCGATACTTCCTTCGGTCACCTACAAACCGTTCGGGTGTAGGTACTCGGGGTTCAGGGTGTGAGATCATTACTGCTGGACCCGGAGAGGATGGCGGAGCTGTGTGCCCTGTCGTTTGGACGGTAGGGGCTGCAGAAGGTCCTGGAGGAGTGGCTATTTGCTGCAGACGGCCGTCCATCTGGAGGTATCCCTCCTGTAGTTTTTGCACCGCTTCGGTCAGGGCGGAGACTTGCTGGCAGAGAGTTTCGAATGGTGAGCGCGCCCGGTCGGCCTCAGACATCTGGCTGGTTTGTACTGTCAGAGACTAAAGAACTTACCTAGGCCAAGATGCTGCGGACGGCTCAACTTTGCGAACCAGTGCTGACCGCCCTCTGGTGATGGAGACAGAGAGGTGACAGCACCGGAAGGCACCGGTACCGGAAACAGGAAGCTGGGTCAAGGTGAGGATCAAAGAAGGTACCGGATCTGCAGACAGGCTGGGGAGACAGTTCGTGGCACCAAGCAGGGACATCGCTCCAAACAGGCAAAACTAGTTTAAGGTCCCGGTTGCGGATCACGGGTCAAGAGATCAAGGAAAGTCCAGAAATGCAAGCCGGGGTCAAGGATCGGAGAGGTCGACGGAGTCCAAGTATACAAGCCGAGATCAAAGGTTTGGAGAGGTTAGCAGAGTCCAGGAATGCAAGCCGGGGTCAAGGGTTGGAGAGGTCAGCAGAGTCCAAGGGCAGGCCGAGATCAGGATTCAAACAGGTAAGCCAGAAGGTTTTCAGGTCAAACAGGTTCACAGCAACGAGACACATACAGGAGCTGATGACAAACCAGCAACCTGCCATGTGTCAGAGGCCGGTTTAAATAGGGTGGTGAGCCCTGTGATTGGCTCCGACGGGATCACGTGAGTTTGCGCCGTACGCGCGCTCCCGCACACGTCGCGCCGCCGGACCGTGCCCGCGTACGTGCGCGCGCGCATGCGCCGAATAGAGACGTGCGATCGCGTCGTTCTACTACGCATGTGCGCGCGATCAAAGTCCGCGGAATTGGTGCCCTGACATCTTCAGACTTCAGTTCAGCCCCTCTCAAACCCCTCTTCAGACCCAAGATAAGTTCCCTTTAAACTTGTTTTCCCAACCCCAAATTAACACACACAGAACTTCCTTTAGACCCCAGATCAGCCCACTTAAATTCCTTTTCTGACCTCAAATCAGTCCCCTTAAGCCTCTCTTCGGGCAACAGATTAGTCCCCCTTAAACTCCTCTTCAGGACCCCAAATCAACCCCTCGTTAGCTCCTTCTCAAACCCCAGATCATCACTCCTTAAAGGGGTTGTAAAAGTTAGTTTATTTTATTTTCTAAATAGGTTCTAAATAGGTTCCTTTAAGCTAGTGCATTGTTGGTTCATTTATCTTTTCCCTCGATTTCCCTATTTAGAAACCCAAGAACTGTACTGAGTGACTCTCAAACTCACACTTCTCTGCTTTGAGGTATAACCGGCACATGACAAAGCCTCCATCATTTTTCATTTCAAGGCAGCAATTTAGGAAGAAAAAGCCACATATATAGCTGAGTATAGCCTTTGTGGTGGAGAGACAACGACAAGTGGTTTCTTACCCAGATTATCCTTCTGTTTGCTGATGCGGCCTAACAGGCTATACTCAGCTATATATGTGGCTTTTTCTTCCTAAATTGCTGCCAAGTACATGATAGATCCCAGGGCCAATATTTTTCCAATATATTTGTACAGTTGCACACAGGCTCCCCTTTGCAGCTGGGCATAACTCCATCTGCCCCCTCCCCGTGTGAGACACCCCTCCGCGTTGATTATTTTAGAATACTGTTAATGTTTTTTATTAATTATGTGTATCTCTTGTCCATTTTATGTCATTTTCAATAAATTGATTTAATTTCGTACTTCTATCACCCTATACTGTATTCCTTTATTCTCTACATCCAGTACCGGTATAGTCCCCCTGCCCCCACATACTTGTCAGGTATTAGCTTGGGCTTCTGGGGTCCCAACAAATCCTGTTCCCTATCCAAAATCATATCTCCAGGGAGGTTTAAAGCGGTAGTAAACTGCAGCATTTAAAAAAAGAAAAAAAGAAAAACCTGCAAGGCGATGGCAATGGCGTTGCATACTAGCACAATATGAAATACTTACCTCAAAACAAAGCCCTCTAGGAGTGCACTGTCTGCTGACATGGTTTCCATCTTCACCCAGTCTTCCTTCAAGGTTTGCAGGCACCAGCAGCTTGAATGGCCAAGCTGCGATGATGTCACTGCGGCGCATGCCATTCCTTCAGAGCGTATGTGCTGGTGACGTCACTGGCTCACAAAAGAGCGAATATCTCCTATACAGTGCATGTTTAGGAGATATTTATTTAACCTACAGGTAAGCTTTAATATAAGCTTACTTACAGAAAAAAGGAGCAAAGCAGGTTTTACTAAACTTTAGCCTATTGAAATTTATTCTCAGTGTCAAAATGAGCAACCAATTACCAGCAATGCATATCTTGGTCTCTGAACTGTGGACAAGTGGCTTAGAAGGTCCAGTCATTGGGGTTTCTTATATGACAGGCTTTCCATAATAAAGGTAAAGTCTCCCAGCCGCCTTTTGTCAGTATGTGTTGAAGGAAGCATGGGGTAGATAGGGACAACTACTATATGTACACTGAGTCAGACTCACTGGGCCAGATTCTCTAAGAAATTCGCCGGCGTAGCGTAAGCCATTTACACTACGCCGCCGCATCGTACTAGAGCAAGTGCCGTATTCCCTAAGCATTTGCTCCGTCGTTTGCGTTGGCGTAGCGAAAATGGCCCAGCGTAAGCCCGCGTAATTCAAATGAGGCGGCTTGTATTTAAATGAAGCGTGCTCCCGCGTCAAACGAACTGCGCATGCGCCGGCCGGGGAAAAAGCCCAGTGCGCATGCTCCAGCTTACGTCGGAAAGCGTAGTTGAAACCGACGTCAAAACGTGAGCGTCATTTACGCAACTCCCTATTCGCGAACGAGTTAGTAAAATGACGTAAGCGACGGAAAAAGCCGACGCTGACCCGACGCCATACTTAACATGGCATCCGACGGTACTTCGTAAGGTTACTCCACATAGAAGCTGGGGTAAACTTACGCGAACGAAAACGACGTACGGGACGACGGGCGGCGTAAAAGCGATCGAGAATCGGCGTACTACCTCATTTGCATATGCAAATGCGAAAACAACGTAAAGGCCACCTAGTGGCCGGAGTTGTCATTACACCTACGATCCGCAAGTGTAATGGTTTTACACTTGTCGGATGTAGAAGCGTATCTATGCAAAAGTGATGCTAAGCATCACGCGCATAGATACGAGACAAAAAAAAAGGCGATACGACGGGGTATCTGAGATACTCCGTCGTAACGCCGCAGAGAATCTGGCCCACTGCTTGCAGGTAGTGATAGTTTCTACCATTCTATACAGCCTGCTTCCTATATTTACAGTTAGTGTGTTTTGGGGACACTTGGAGGCAAGATACAGCACAGAGAGGACACATTAATTAAAACTAGAGCAGACAGAATTTGGAACAGCTGTGCAAAGTAACCAATCAGCTTCTATCTTCAGGTTGTTCAGTTAAAGTGGTTGTAAAGTCACAAGGTTTTTTTATCTTAACGCATTCTATGCATTAAGATAACAAACCTTCTGTGTGCAGTAGCCCCCTAATACTTACCTGAGCCCCATCTCTGTCCAGCGATGTCCATGAGTGGGTCGGCCATTCAGGACTCTCCCTCCTAATTGGCTAAGACACAGCAACGTGCCATTGGCTCCCACTTCTGTCAATGAGTCAGTCAGCCAATGAGGAGAGAAAAGGAGTGGAGGCGGGCCACAGGTCACATGGAGCTGCAGCTCAGCTCAGGTGCACCCATAGCAAGCTGCTTGCTGTGGGGGCACTCAACAGGAGGTAGTGGCCATGAGCAGCAAAGAGGCACCCAAGAAGAGGAGCATGCAAGCTGCTCTGTGCAAATCCACTGCACAAGAGGAGGAATGTGTAACATGTTTGTTATTTTTATAGAAAAAAAACACAAGACTTTACAATCACTTTAAGCTTTGGGAATGAAAGATAGAAGCCAATTGGTTGCCATACACAGCTGCTCCAGATTATGTCTGCCCCAGTCTTAGTAAACTTGAATGTTGATTTTTAATTAAAAGCTGGCTGGTATCTCTCTTGTTCAAAATGTGGCCTAGTAAAGGATTTTGGCTAGAGCTGTCAGCTATCAGCTCTTTTGCCATCTGTGTCCTGTTGGTGAGATTTACCTTCACTTCCTGTCCCTTAGCCATTTGAGAGGAAATCCCTGTGAATTAGGGCAATCCATTGGGGACCCCCAGGTCACCAGAAGTAGTGTTCCCATTGGAAGATTTCCCCTCTATTACTGTTCTGGGGGCAACCAAAAATTTGGGATTTTATTTTACATTCACTTTTGATGACAATGGTAAACAGGACAAAAAGAGAGTACGAATCTCGAACGGGTCAAAGGTAGCAAAAACAAATGTGCTAATCCATCTCCACTGTCCAAAACCGAAATGTTTTATAAATGTTTTATATAATTATATTTTAAATACTGCATTGCTGTCTTACTTCTGGGAGATCGTTGATGCCTTGACTACAAACCACCTGGTATTCCCTTGTGAAAATACAGGCTAGTAAAAACTGCTTACATGCTGTGCATATATTAAAGACAATGGCCCAGATTCACAGAGCGATTACGCCTGCACAACAGGAGATGCGCGTGCGTAAGTCTAAATGTGCGCGTGCGTTTCGTTGCGCGGCATCCCCAGAACGTTAGACTGGCGCATCCGTCCGCGCAAAAGTGCGATAGACACACCATTGATTTGCTAGTCAAATATGCTAATGAGGGACTTACGGGGATCCACAAAACAACGTTGGGGCAGCGCAGGCGACGCAGTGTGCGCAACAGCAAAATGTCCTGTCTAAAATTAGAGCTGATAAAAGCTGGTCTAAAAAAAGAAAAAAAGTCTACTTGTTAGATAAAGCAACACTGTTAGTGAGCAGCTCAGCAGTCACACGTGTTGCTCAACAATCTGTATGCCAACATGCCAGGGGCATCGTCGCGCATAGCTATACTACTGACTTTAGATGAACAAAGAAGGAGGAGGGCACGGAGGATGGCACGGAGGAAGGCACGGGAGAGGATATACCGTACCCGCATAGACCTGTTTGGCATCCTGGAATTAACCACAACCCTGCAGGAGGACATCACCAGCCCAACACACCGCTCACATGCAGTGCAGCCACTGGTCAAGGTCCTGGCAACACTCCATTTCCTTGCCAGTGGCTCTTTTCAGTGTACAAGTGGAGTGGTGGCTGGGATGTCACAGTCCTCCATGAGCAGATGTGTGCACCAGGTTGTCCCTGCAATACTCAGACGCATGGCTAACCAAATCATCAAACCCACCACTGAGGACCTGCGGCTGAAGGCAATGACAGATTTCTACAGAATTGCCAGATTCCCACGCACTGTGGGGGCCATTGATTGCACACATGTGGCACTCCAGCCCCCCCAGGAGAAAGAGCACATGTACCGCAATCGGAAGCATTGGCATTCCATCAATGTACAGGTGATAGTCGATGCCCAAGGCCTCATATGGCACGTCCGTGCCAAACACCCAGGGTCCA
Source organism: Rana kukunoris (assembly GCA_029574335.1). Taxonomy (NCBI): domain Eukaryota; kingdom Metazoa; phylum Chordata; class Amphibia; order Anura; family Ranidae; genus Rana; species Rana kukunoris. Next base: position 467,596,085 of record CM056052.1, on the reverse strand, counting down.
GCCATGACAGCTACATATTCAATCAATGCCACATCCGAATGGAATTCGATCAGAACGTGTATGGGGACACCTGGCTGGTTGGTGAGTGACATGGGTGGCAGGCATGACTATCCCCTCCCATGATGCACATCACAAGGGGCACATGCATGACTAACATCCTCCTGTCTTTTCCCTTCCAGGTGACTCTGCATATCCACTGGGACCCCATCTCATGACTCCTATCCGGAACCCCCAAACTCCAGGAGAGGAAAGATACAATCAAGCACATGCTCAAACACGAGCAGTGGTGGAGCGCACCTTTGGCATCCTAAAGTCACGTTTCCGATGCCTGGATAAGTCTGGGGGTACCCTCTTGTACTCCCCAAACTTCGTGTGCCAGATCATCGGTGCATGTTGCATGCTGCACAACTTTGCAGAAAGAAAGGACCTGCAGATTGACCTACGTGATGACCTGACCCCTGAACCAGACAATCCCCCCCTAACCGAGGTTAACCCGTATTCTGAGGGAAGAGCAGCCAGGAGACAGCTCACATTGGGCATCTTTGCACGTTAAACATACACATTAATCATGGCACAATGAGAATGCATGCATGCACACCACTGTGGTCCCTAGCACACACACCCTACATCCACATCAAATTGGATTGGCACCAGTCCACCATGCTGGACTTGTGAGCAGCAACGCCACGCCAAGGCTCCAATTATGTCACTGTACATTCATACACCATTCACACGGACCTGGGGAACCCTTCTCCACCAAAATTGAGGGTGACACCCCTTTTCCGGCAGGAATGTCACCCCCACATTCACACAGCATTCACAACCCAAAAAAAAAAAAAAAAATGACATGCAAAATCAAAAAATTACCAGCAAAAAAAAAAAAAAAAATACAGCAGGAAAAGAAACAAAAAGAAATATATCAATCAAACAAACAGTCTCTCAAACACTTATCAAAAACCACTTTCAAAAATCTACTAACAACCACTTGATCACACAGAACACTAATCTGACAACTACAAAACACACCGCAACGAACAACAAGAACAAAAGCACTTTGTTAAATGGGAAGGGACAAAGGGATGTACTTTTGCAAAGGAAGTGTGTTTGTGTGTGTCTATTTATGCTGTTTGCGTAGTTCACAACGTTGCCCTAGTCCATTTCCAATTTCACTGATTGCGCCGCTCCCGAGTTGTGAGCATGCGCACATCGGAGCTGACATGGTCTCGTTCAAGCGCGCATGCGCGAGCCGGCCGGCCCTTCATTTGCATGGGGTCACGGCTCATTTCAATGTAACACGCCCACGTCCTTCCCCATTTGTATTACTCCTCCTTACGCCTCTGGAAAAACGTTACGTATGCGCAATTTCCTGCGCAAAAGCTACGAGAATAGGGTGATTACGCGGCAAAATTGCGCAAGTCTAACGTAAAGGCGGTGCGCTACGCCGGTCCAATAATGCGCAGATGTACGTGAATCTGGGCCAATATCTCTTATTCTGTGAAATAAACACTCTAATTTTGATTTCTTAATTATAAACCTGCCTAATGTCTCCCTGGGAAGCTGTAGTCTAGTAAAAACGTTACCTACCGTGCAAGGAGTCAGTACAATATTTATGCCAATTGTCATTTTTTTCATGAGTCATGAGCATTTGTCAGACTGGAGCAGATGGGCATATAGACCACAACACAGAGTGTGTGCAATGATATAGGAGAACTTTTTACTGTTGGCTTTTGTTAACGGGAAACGTATCTTTTGTGTACATTTTTTTTTTTAAATCAATTTTTTTTTTTTTATATATATTGCTTATTGAATAAAAACATTTAAGAGCTTAATAATAGCTATAACAATAAGAAGCTTTTTTTTTATATTCTATAATAGCAAATGTGTAGAAAAAAAAACAAAACAGCAACTCGACAACGTAGAACATCTAACGAGACCATACAACAATAAACATACACCTCTACATATAGTTAATTTTCATTTCAATCTCCACTTCTTAATCTAATATCAGATCTATCACCCATCTCCGTTCCCCTCCCCCACTCCCCTTTCCTTTCCCACCTCCCTACACAAATCATCGTAAAACCTATTACTAGAATCAAGCCAATGGGACAATATTTTATTAAATTTGTGGGGAACTCCCTTATGTTTATAGGTTTATCTTTCTCTTTTTAATATAACATTTTCCTTATTACCCCCTTGTTTGTGGGTTGGTGGTGTTATATCAATCCATTTCTGTTAGATAAGCTTACAAGCTAAATAAAGGCATCTAGTCCCCATCGTGTTCATCTCTACAGGCAAAGATCCATGTGGGATTATCCCAAAGATTGCTATTTTGCGTGCACATGGTATTTCTGTACGACATAACGTGTTCACGGTCTGAAATACTTTCTCCCCTGAAATACTTTTTATAAAAGCACCCCCCCTTGCGGGCTTCCTCCGACGTGTTCGGCGGGGGTGACCCAACCGGAGCATGCTGGGACTGTGACGTCTTAAGAGGCCTATATAAATCGGTGCAAGCCGCGCACCCGGCAGAACAGCAGGAGGAAGCGACGTGTCAACATCGAAGAAGAAGAAGAAGCAGACAGCGACAGAAGAAGAAGGAGAAGAAGTAGAAGCAGACGGCGACAGAAGAAGGAGAAGAAGAAGTAGAAGCAGACGGCGACAGAAGAAGGAGAAGAAGAAGCAGCAGACAGCAACAGAAGCCCGGTCACCCCTGCCGAACACGTCGGAGGAAGCCCGCAAGGGGGGGCGCTTTTATAAAAGCGCCCCCCCCCCTTCCGGCAGAAGAGATCCAGACCACGGCAAAGAGCGGCACATCCCCCTCCAGAAGACATCGAAGAAGCAGCTCCCTCGTGAAAGAGCTAAAGAAGAGAGGGGGGGCACCGGAGCTGACTAATAGATTACTTTACCCTGTGTCGTGTGTTTTTTTTACATTTTTTGTTCCACCAGGTGAATGGCTAGGGGTACTGTGTACCCCATACTCATTCACCTAGGGTGGGGGGCCGGCATCTCGGGGCCCCCTTATTAAGGGGGGCTCCCAAATTCCGATAAGCTTCCTTCCCGCAGACCCCAACAACCAACGGCCAGGGCTGTCGGGAAGAGGCCCTGTCCTCATCAACATGGGGAGAGGGTGCTTTAGGGTGGGGGGGCCACAGGGCGCCTCCCTGCCCCAAAGCACCTATCCCCATGTTGAGGGCATGCGGCCTGGCACGTTTAAGGTGGGGGCCCTCACTCGTCCCCACCCCTTTCCTGACCGGCCAGGCTGCTGCTCGGATACGGGTCTGGTATGGATTTTTCGCCGTATGCGGTGTCCCCTTAAAATCCATTGCAGACACAAGGGCCTGGTATGCTCCCGTAGGGGTAACCCATGCTGGTTTTTTAGTTGAAATTTGGCGTGGAGTTCCTCCTCAAGATTCATACCAGACGCAGTGCTTGATATTGGCAGGGATCCAAGTCGGATCCCCGTGCTAAACGCAATCGCAGCTAAAAGCACTGTACAAATGCAGCTGACCGCAGTGCCTGGAATCCTGAATTCCAGCAAAACATAAACATGCTTTTAGCTGTGGTAAAACAGCTGTCCGTCTGAAAGGGGCCTTATACGCCAGCAAATACAGTATATATTTTTTTTTTGCAGCAGTATTTAAAAAAAAAATCTCAGTGGAGCTCCGCTATAAGCTTGAAAATGGTCATAATTATTTTTCAAGATTAACCTCTATAGATTTCATAGGGGGTGGCATTTAGGTTGACAATTTTTGTATTTTGCGATGGGTTTAATGAATAGCCGTATACTGATCTCGAGCACATTTGCTCATCCCCAGTTGTTAGTTAAAAGACTGTAAATAATTCCATCCAACCATTAATATAAACAGGCAGCTTATAGTAAACTCTTACTGATCTTGTTTCCCTTGTAGCTTAGGCCAATTAGGGAATAAGCATATAGTCCTGGCTGGTGACTGCAGCTAAATACACTGTGTAACTTGGATACTGCCAAGAGCACTTACCTGGTCCACGCCGTGCGAGATGTCATCTTGCTCCGGCGTGTCTTCCGGGTATCGCCGCTCCAGCGCTGTGATTGACTGGAGCGGCAATGACGTCACTCACGTGCGTGCGCGCGGAAGATTTCAAATCGGCAAGGTCCGGCGGCTGCCGGTCCTTTTGTCGTGGATTCCCCCCTGAGCACGCGCCGCTGCAATCAGCGGCGCATTGCGAGGGGAATACAGGTTTAGGAGGTATTCTTTATACCTACAGGTAAGCCTTATTATAAGCTTTACGACCACTTTAAAGGGGTTTTAAAGGTACAATTTTTTTTCCCTAAATAGCTTCCTCTACCTTAGTGCAGTCCTCCTTTACTTACCTCATCCTTCGAGTTTGCTTTTAAATTTCCTTATTTTTTTCAGATAAATCCTCACTTCCTTTTCTTCTGTCTGTAACTCCACACAGTAACGCAAGGCTTTCTCCCTGGTGTGGAGTGTCGTGCTCGCCCCCCTCTTATGGACAGTCCCTTGGAGAGTCAGGTTGCCCACTAACAGACAGCTCCTTTCTCTATCTGCAATGTAGAGAGAGTCCTGACTCTCTCGTAGTCCAAGGGAGGGGGCGAGCACGACACTCCACACCAGGGAGAAACCCTCACATTACTGTGTGGAGTTACAGACAGAAGAACAGGAAGTGAGGATTTCTCAGAAGAAATAAGGACATTTAAAAGCAAAATCAAAGGATGAGGTAAGTGAAGGAGGACTGCACTAAGGTAAAGGAAGCTATTTAGGAAAATGTTTTTTACCTTTACAACCCCTTTAAATTTCATTCATAAATTCCTCCCTCTGCTGTTATAAAGAAGTACTGCGACAGAATGAAACGTGACCTTGACCACTTCTTACTTGTGCAATTAGTTTGAGTAAAAATCTGTCTAATGTATACTCTTACCAGCCTTTTTTTTATTTTTTTTATATTGTTTACATTAGTATTCATTATTCCTATATATTACAACTAATCACTGGTTTTATAATCAGTTGTCCCCAGTGCATCATATTAGGGCGTCATTGTAGTTAACAAATAAAATTTGTCATTATGGAGCCATTAGGTGAATAAACTATCTCTTTCTGGTCAATCGGCAATCTAGAAGCTATGGATATGGATTTCATATGGACTTTGTTTTGGGATTTTGCTTTGTCACACTGTAATTTATAAACCAGCACATGACTGGTTGAATTATACTGATTTATTCTTATTATTGTTATTTCACCTCCTTTTCACCTATATCACTTTAGTTGTTGTGGTCACTATATTAGTGTATTTATAGATTATGCGCAAGATCTTTATTTTATTTATTCACTAGCAAAGATACACCACCAAAGGATAGTACTATGAGTGTATAAATAATGGTAGAAAGTGCTACATCCTAGTAACTAGGTTAATTGTATTGAAGAAGAATCATGGACTTTATAGGCACCAATGTAGTAAAAATTCTGCCCGCCGTCTGTTAAGGGAACCCCCCAGTGGTCATTACACTTATTGACCCAGGCCCAGCGGCTAGAGTTGGATGTGCTGATTATCACCTATATTAGTCTGTATTTTATATGTTTTTAAGATATTTTTGTACATCTGTTATCAAAAAATCTGTTAACCAGACAAAAGTGTTTGGTGAGTGCCAGAGATTCAATGCCAGGTCATCCTCTACAGGACAGGAGAAGCCATTACAGCTAAGAAATCCTCCTGTAGTAGTGCTACAGGAGAAATTGCACAGACGTATATGCTTATATGATTTAGGGGAAGTAGCTATTACACTGACCGTTCAGTTTTCAGAAACATAACATTATTTATTTTTTAAAACAACAGAGAGTAGAAGGGGTTAAAAAAACTGATTTTGGCAACACATGGGAATGACACCTCTTTTTAAGTTACAGATCATGAAACTCAATGATTAAAATAATTATTAAACATTATTTATTACAAGGTGATTACATCTGGGTCCATTACTGCTCCTGAAACTCCAGTTTGTACATACAGTAAGGGTAACAGCAAGTGTAACAGTAAGGTAACAGGAACAGTGATGCCCTGTACACACGATGGACCGTTTTCATCGGACGAACCGATCATGTGTGGGCCCCATCGTATTTTTTCCCATTGGTGAAAAAACGTAGAACCTGTTTTAAAATTATCTGATGGTTAAAAAACCGATAGACAAAACAGATCGCCTGTGGGCAAGTCCATCGGTTAAAAATCCATGCATGCTCAGAATCATTTTGTCGCATGCTCGGAAGCATTGAACTTAATTTTTCTTAGCACGTCGTAGTCTTTTACGTCACCGCGTTCTGACACAAACTGATTTTTAACTGACGGTTTGTAGGCAAGACTGATGAAAGTCAGCTTTATTGGATATCTGATGAAAAAATCCATCGGTCCGTTTTCATCGGATGAACCAATCGTATGTACATGGCATAAGTGCATAACATAGCTCTGGTGAACTTTTTTTTGGGCCAACGAGAAAATTAAAATGGATTGGAGAGAGGGGAATTACATTCAGAAAATATTCAGAAAAATAAGTGGGTATTTAAATTGAATAAACTAGAGTTATATGGGCTTATAAGAATATATGCTTATATATGAATAGTTTGCTTTTTGCAAAGGTTATAATATTTATTTTTAATTGTGGTTTAAATGCATTACTAGAATGACAAAAAGATGGAGACTTGAACAGTAAGTAAGATAACATTTATATAACTGTATATGCAGGGGCGGACTGACCATTAAGGAACGCGGGCACTGACCGAGGGCCCAATGCCACTAGGGGGCCCCATCAGGGTTGCCACGCTCATTAAAACCAGGGACAGTATGTAAAAATCAGTGTTTTTTTTTTTACATCTGTCCCTAATATGTCCAAAACCTACATGCTTTTGATGTGAAAATCCTGAGATTTTAGCTGCCCCGCCTCTGTACTGCCACCTGGCTTGGTGGCCATCTGTAAGCCTGGGGGCCCCATAATCTTCTATTGCCCGGGGGCCCCATGAGTTGTCAGTCCGCCCCTGTGTATATGACATTGTCAAAGGGTTCAAAAATGGAACCCATCCTCTGAAGATATAGTGAAAACCTCCATTTACTAGACAAAGACAGTAACCTTGCTGTTGTTTCAGGATACACAATATCATCACTGTCTACACATAGAAGTTTCTTTATGCCTCTCAGCTGTAGTGACTAGGGATGAGCCGAACACCCCCCCCCCCCCCGTTCGGTTTGCACCAGAACCTTCGAAACGGACCGAACGTTCGCTCGAACATTTACAACCCCATTGACATCTATGGGACTCGAACGTTCAAATTCAAAAGTGCTAATTTTAAAGCCTAATATGCAAGTTATTGTCGTAAAACGTCTTTCAGCACTCCTGAAAAAAAAAATACAGTTTTTAAAACTTCTTTTCCATTGATTCATGTTCCATCGGGCAAGACCCGGGTTCTCAAAGACGTTTTCACAGGCATACTGTACTATACTATAGCAGGTACAATGATTTTAATGAGCAATGATTTTAATAATGCTTAAATAAAAAAATTAAAAAAATTGAAAAATTTCTTTAAATATTGTACCTGCTGGGTGTCTATAGTATGCCTGTGAAAACGTCTTTAAATAGCACAATCACCTGCCTGCCAGTAAATTAGGAAGAACTGATCTAGCTAAACTATACAGTGTATAAATATATGTACAACACCTGGGATGTATATATATCCTCTACACACTGCAACATTAACTGACTAGCCTGCCTGCCTGCCTGCTCTATCTACCTGCAAAAAAATGACACTCTCTCTGTCTCTCTCTGTTCTCTCTAACCACCATCGCAACACACTACATAAGGCCGACCTGCTCTCTGTACTGACGCGCTGTGATTGGCTAGGCATGCGGGTCATAGTGCATGCTTGGCCAATCATAAGCCAGCAATGCCGCAGTGAATTATGGGCCGTGGCACGTCACTCGAATTTGGCGCGAACGACCAGTTTTGTGCGTATTTCGACGATCGAACATACAAGGTTCAAGTCGAACATGAGTTCAACTCAAATACGAAGCTCATCCCTAGTAGTGACTGACCGGGCCTGTATGCGTATTTCCTTTTTGAATGCAGCTACATAGAAAACAAGTTCATGAAGAGTTTGCGCCGTAGGCTGGATGGGATCAGCTACAGAGCTCTAGAACTAATAATGATAATAGTGGCTGCTAATTACAGGAATTTCAAGTTGATGCGACTTTAAAGATTCGATCTGCAGTTTTTATGACAAGAAATAAAGTTTTAGATTTTAATCTTTTATTCATCACACCAGGTAATTAATTTAATTCACGTTTATCATATAATTTATATGCAGAATATCGCACTATGGTTTTGACTTTGTTGTAGCAAATATCATTCATTGATCCATCACTTTGCCATTTAGTGTTTTGCTAAAAACTGCTTTTTACTTTGCTCTGTTCTGTTTCCTAGGAAAAATAACTGTGAATATAACCATGTTTGTCTGTGTTAAAGAAAGATTGGCATTTCAAGGTTAAACTACTCTGTAACTATTCTCTTTCTATACCATGTTTATTATTGCATTTAATCAAGATTAGTCACTTGCACCTGTGAAAAAGACATTATAGTGTATATGTTCTCATCCAGAATACTAAGAATGGGTGTTTATTTATAACAAAAGAGCGGGAAAATTCATAAGTATTTGATGCTCAAGTGCATACAAGCTTCTTTCCTTAAATATATATTTTTTCAGACATTCTCTATTTCGATTTTTGAAAAGTTTTTACAGAATAAGATTGAAATAATAATATTTCACTTGCACATTGGAAAAAAACTATTTGAATGTGATTAGACAGTACTTATATACAGTACAGAAGCATCTTGTTAGAAAGTTCTCAGGTCACTGGCTATATGTGCATCTTGTATACTTAAAGGGGTTGAAAGGGACATGTTTTTTCACCTTAATCATTCGGGGGTGTCAAACTCAATTTCATCGTGGACCACATCAGCATTATGATTGCTCTCAAAAGGGACAGTTGTATCTGTAAGGCCCTGTACACACGATCAGACCGGTCTGATGAGAATGGTCCGACGGACCATTTTCATTGAGTCATCGCTGAAGTGGCCTGATGGTCTGATGTGCGTACACACCATCAGTCCAAAATCCGATCGGGTCAGAACGTGGTGACGTAGAACACAACGACGTGCTGAAAAAAAACGAAGTTCAATGCTTCCAAGCATGCGTCAACTTGATTCTGATCCTTTAGTGACCATTTAAGGCACCATAGCTGCTCATTCTTTCTAGTAACTGCCATGAGTTGGGCAATTTGTGGACTCAGAGCTTTCCATAATTATGGAGTTCATCCACTTCTTTGGGGCTGATACTACCAGAAGTTTTGAAAGGCTCTGTATTACCTATATGAAATGTTGTACTGTACCATGTTTTTTTTTGTTACAGGGAAAACCGTTTCAGTAAAAGAGTTATGCCTCGTACACACGATTGGGCTTTTGCCTGACCAAAAGCACATTGGAGTTCCGACGGAATTCCATCGGAGTAAAATAGAACATGTTCTATATTTAAACTCTGATGGAATTCATCGGAATTTCTGATGGGGCATACACACGGTCGAAATTTCCTATGGAAAAAGTCCTTCTGACTTTTTCAATCGGAAATTCCGATCGTGTGTACGAGGCTTTAGGCTCCATTCAGACTTGTACAACTCCAAAGTTGTGCCAACTTTGGAGTGCTACTTTGATGCAACTTTGACACAACTTTGGATGCGTGCAACTTGGATTCCACTTTGGCTTTGACCAATGATAATGGACAACTTTTGCATTGTATACCATTCAGGGATGACTGCCAAGCAACTTTTGACGGTTAACATTGAAGTTTCTGGCCCTCAAATTGCATGAAAGTCAGACCAAAGTAGTGCATGGACTACTTTGAAGTAGCTGCAACTTTAAGTCACACATATATGAATGGTTATTAGTGAAAAACATGGGGAACAACTTGTCATGCGACGTTGATGTCCAAAGTTTCATGTCAAATCGCTCAAGTGTGAATGGAACCTTAGGTAAAGTGTTGGTTCCTCCATGTTATCTTGAATGTAATGAGCCACATGTGAAGTGGATGCAATTGCTTAAAGGCTTTAGGCAGTTGTATACAGCGGTAAACCTTTGCAACATCCCAATTAGAGGAGATAGAATTGACCTACACCAGGGGTCTCAAACTGGCGGCCCTCCAGCTGTTGCAAAACTACAAATCCCATGAGGCATTGCAAGGCTGACAGGCACAAGCATGACTCCCATAGGCAGAGGCATGATGGGACTTGTAGTTTCGCCACAGCTGGAGGGCCGCCAGTTTGAGACCCCTGACCTACACTCATGTCCAGCCTATACCTGGAGAAAATCAGTAACAGCCAATTTTGAGATAGCAATGCTGGTGATCACTTACATAGGCCAGTCAGAACCATTACTTGGTCTTCCTGGGTGCACCAGCCAAAACGCCTAGGTACCCATGTTGCACTGGCCCCAGCTGTGGACGTCACAGTTAGTTAATTGCATTTGGATACCGTAGTGTATATAAGTCTTTTGGAGGAAAGAGTTTAAAGTGGATGTAAACCCCAACATTTTTTTTTTTTTTTTGCTGTCACAATGTAGAGAATAAGATTTCCTTTCATCTGTGCCCCATCTTGCCACACAGAGTTAATCCAGATCTGAGAAATGCTCTTTTAATGTTCAGTGAGATAAAACGGACTTCCAGATAAAAATCTGTCTAATCAAAAAGTCTGTTCCGCCACCTTGCTTTGAGTGACAGGTTATTTACAAATCTCTCCTGGATATTTATCATAATATGGAGGTGGGAGGAGTGGATTTCTCTCTTTTTATACTTACACCCAGTAAGGCTCCATTCATACTAATGCTTTTTTTATGCATTTTGCAGAAATGCAGGGACATTTTTTAACATGGTTTCCTATGGAACATGTTCACATCAATGCTTTTTTGTGCCGTTTTTGGAAAGGGTCAGGGACTTTTTTCCTGCAAAAAGCAGTGTTTTGCATGCAATAGAATTCAATGGACCTGCATTAAAGACGCAAGTCTCGCATTTGTACCAGCGATTTTGCTGTGATTTGCGTTTTTTTTTAACCTGTTAATAGCTGGTTGTTAAAGGAAATGTAAAAAAATGAAAATTGATGGGAAAAAAAAACGCATGTCAAAAAACGCAGCAAGCACCGCAAAAATCACTGCAAAAACGCTCAAAAGCAACATGCATAGGTGTGAATCGAGCCTAAGGCTGAATGAACTTAGAGCGGTTCACATTAGTGCTCTGTGCGAGATCGTAAGTGATTCGCACCGCACTGTTGTTCAGATCACATGCGATGTCTGTGCGATGCGATTTCAGCCATACAAACTGTATGGCCAAAAGAACCATCAAACAACTGTGTTGCTTTGACAAGATATGGTCACCAAGTACACAAGGCTCTATTGACTAGAACAGAATGCAGAAAATTCACCTGGTTTAGAATAGGTGACTTTTCTGGACATTTGCTTGGACTTGTAAAATATCATAACTGGCATAATAATAATAAACATGTAACACTATGATAACCACCATCATACCATTGTGAGGTCCTAATGTTTATTGTTTAAAAGCTTATAATACATTTGACTATTTTATCAATTATTAACCACTTCAGCCACGGAGGATTTGGCTGCCAAATTAACCGGGCCACTTTTTGCAACTTGGCACTGCCTCGTTTTAACTGACAATTGTGCTTTTTTATGTCCTTTTTTCCCCACAAATAGAGCTTTCTCTTGGTGGTATTTGATCACCTCTCCGGTTTTTATTTTTTGTGCTATAAACAAAAATAGAGCGACAATTTTGAAAAAAAAGCAATATTTAAATTTTTTTGCTATAATAAATATCCCCCCAAAAATATATAAAAAACTATTTTTTTTCCTCAGTTTAGGCTGGTATGTATTCTCCTGCATATTTTTGGTAAAAAAAAACGCAATAAGCGTATATTGATTGGTTTGCGCAAAAATTATAATGTCTACAAAATAGGGGGTAGTTTTATGGCATTTTTATTATTACCGTATTTTTTTTTAATAGTTATGTTGGCAATCTGCGATTTTTATAGTGACTGCGACATTATGGCTTACACATCGAATACTTTTGATGCTGTTTTGGGACCATTGTCATTTATATAGCGATCAGTGCTATAAAAATGCACTGATTACTGTGTAAATGACACTGGCAGTGAAGGGGTTAACCAGTGAGGCCTCGTACACACGACCGCTTTCCTCGACAAAATCCATCAAGCAAATTAGTGGCAGAGCTTTTTTGCAGAGGAAAACGACCGTGTGTATGTTTTTCGTCGAGAAAACTGTCGTGGATCTCGACGAGAAAAAAAGAGAACAAGTTCTCTGTTTTCTCGTTGGGAGTCTCAATTTCCTTGTCGTGTTTCTCGCGTCAGGCTGGTTTACGACAAGAAATATGTTTGTGTGTATGCTTAGAAACGCACGCATGTTCAGAATAAAGTATGAGACGGGAGCGCACCTCCGGTAAAAGTAGCGTTTGTAATGGAGATAGCACATCGTCACGCTGTAACCAAACTTTTACTTAACACGCAGTAACATGAGATTAGCAAAAGCAGCCCCAAGGGTGGCGCCAATGGAATAGAAATTCCCCTTTATAGTGGCGTCGTACGTGTTTTGTACGTCACCGCGTTTGAGAACAACAAGATTTTGTCTTGACAACACGCAAAGAAAGCTTGACAAGATTCTCGACAAGCCTAACAAGAAACTCATCGAGGAAAACAATGTTTCTTTTACGACGAGATTCTCGGTCGTGTGTACAAGGCCTGAGGGGCGGGGGTTAAGTGTGTCCTAGGAAGTGAGTCTAACTGTGTGGGGGCCGTGCTTACTGTGACACAACATTAATCACTGCTCCCGATGAGAGGGAGTAGACGATTAGTGCTGTGTTACTAGGCAGAATAGGGAGATGCTAGAAGTCAGATTCAAAGCAACATATATATACTTTTCTGCCATTCTGCCGACGTATAAGTGCATGAGGCAGTTGGCAAGCGGTTAAGAGCCATTTATAAATTGTGTTGCACAGCAAGGCAATGTTTAAGAGGATAAATAAGGTTGTCCCTTTTTTTCCCTCCCTTCGTTTAGGTAACACAGAAGGGCACAGTAGTAGAATACATGACTCAAGTAGAAGGAATGGAGTGGGTAGGGACAGAATAGACTTACTCCACTGCAGCTAGGGATGGCATGGAGGAGTAGGGGGGGGGGGGGTGTTTAAGGAGGGAAGTTTTTATCTATCTTTTTTTTTTTTTCCTTTTTTTCTGGGGGAGGGGGGGTAGTATAATTTATAAACTTTCGATAAGACAGTATCGTACTTAGTTCTTTCTTGTAACGTTTATTTGTGCCCTTAATGTAAATTATGGAAATATGGAATACAAGAATGTATAATGTTGCATGGATATGTTGAATTTTATAATAAAATAAAAAAATTGAATATAAAACAAAGAGGATAAATTATGAGACAGATTTATAATAATATTTAAATTTCATTCATAAATTCCTCCTTCTGCTGTTCTAAAGAAGTACTGCGACAGAATAAAACGTGACCCTGACCACTTCTTATTCGTGCAACTGGTTTGAGTAAAACATCTGTCTAATGTATACTCTTATCAGCCTAAAAGGCCTATAGAAAAAACCAAGAGCTTCCTTTATTTCAGCATGGGTCCAATAGAATTTTTTTTTTTTTTTTTTTTTTATATATCAAAAATATGTGAAGCATCCTCTGTGCATAATCTACAGTATATCCTTGGACTGAAAGGTTCACAGGTTACCAGTGCTGCTAAGATTCATCAGCATACCAAGTAACAAACTGGAGCTTCATAAGAAGTGGTAATAAACCCAAAACCAAAATTGTATTATATTGCAGCTTACAATTCCTTAGATGTGGTGGCTGCATCAGTTTTCTTTTCTTTGGCTTTTTCTCCTCTGTTTTCACCTTGTGATCTGGCCAGGACCTCTGGTATTAATAAGACACCACTCTGGATGAAGGAGCACATGAATGACAACAGACAGCAGCATTGTCACCCTGGGGGAGAGGAATGTAAAATGTATTAGCAGATTTAAATACACTAACAAGTTAAAGCCAAACATTAGCTCACACTTTATAATCAGTTACAGCAAACTGTTTTATTTAATTCTTTTGGGATACAGGTTTCACAGGAATAAAATAAACCTGATCATTTTAGGCACCCCTGACAACGGACTTCCTGAGGACGTAGTATAACGGAACGTACGTCGAGGAGGTCACCTGGTCATGCACGCACCCATCGTCACTTCCCGTCTCGCTGGTTCTGTAACGCTTGCCCAGTGGAGCGCACGCCGCCTCCACACTACCATTGACTTCAGACATCAGCCAGGCAACCGATTACATTTAGCCACGCAATCTAGCCTCAGTGCCGGGATCGGGGCACTTTTAAAAGTAAGCAGCCATTTGGCTTTCTCTGATGTCATCTTTACACTATGTTGGTATTATTTTCATTTTACATATACTTTTGGGAGTCATCCACCGTTAAGGGATTCTAGTGCCACGATCTATTTCATACCAACAGGGCCCACCTGTTCAAGCTCATTTGACTCTTATTTGGTAACAATTAGGGGTCAATGCTGTCTGGTAAGGAGCCATTTATTTACCACTTACACACGATCGGACATATCCGATGAAAACGGTCCGCGGACCATTTCCATCGGATATGTCCGATCGGGAGTTTGATCCGATGGCGTGTACACACCATCGGATCAAATTCCCCGCCGCCGGACGGCGCGGTGACGCGGCGGTGACGTTGACGTTGACGCCGCCGCGTCACCGCCACGTCACCGCACCAGGAAGTAAAACACTTCCGCGCATGCGCCGAATCCATTCGGCGGCGGCGCGGCGGCGGTGGGGGACGACATGTCTGCTGGTAAGTGTACTAACCAGCAGACATGTCGGGCGGACAGATTCCACCGGATGGATTTCAAAGCATGCTTTGAAATCTGTCAGGTGGAGAAATCTGTCCGCTAGCCCATACACACGAGCGGAGATGTCTGCTGAAACGGTCCATCGGACCGTTTTCAGCGGACATATCCCCTCGTGTGTACGAAGCCTAAGGGTGTTCTTATTTCACTTTTTGGTGAAGGTGGATCAGCACAATATATGTATCATCTCTGGAATTATATGGACTTTTTTTAGTGTTGGACTATAATAAGTTTATTTATTACTGAGTTTTTCATATCTAGTGGGACATTTTGGATGCGATATTCCTACTGGTCATATATATTATCCTAATTGTTTATATGTGTTATCTCACTTTATGGTAAATTCTTAGGTTATGGTGTTTCTTTCAGCCATTTTCAGGCCGCGTACACATGACCGAGTTACTCGTCGGGCTAAACTCATCGTTCCGCCCATCGAGGTTCCCGTTCAGCTGTCGAAAAGCTCATCGAGCCAAATTTCCCCATGCTCTCTTTTTGGCTTGACGAGCTTCCCGACGGGATGCTCGGCGAAAAGTGTACACACGACCGGTTTTCTCGGCAGAATACGTCTCCCATCGACGCCCCCACAACCTGGTGTGTGCTGCCATGCTTAGTGCTAGCCCACCTTACCTTCCCCTGTTCACAGTAGCAAGGAAGTGAGTCAGTGAGGCAGGTGGATTATCTACAGGAGCTCCAACGGCGCACATCTCCTAGGAGTAGGAGCGTGTGTGCTTTAGCTCCAGGCAGGCGTAGGAGGCAGACAGGCAGAGTCCCTCCCAGCCCTGCTAGCCCAGTCCATACAGTTTCCAGCCCTGGAATATCCTGTGCCCCGTTCTGATCTCTCCTCTCCTCTCCTCCAGCTCAGCTCCCTGGCTCTCCGCAGGTAAGAGCCCTCCAACAAAGATGCTGACGGCTGTCCTTTTCAGGATAAAGCCGCAGCAATACGGATCTCCATTGCTCCTTTCTTGGACCCCCTGCACCCCCACACCTCCATCTTCTTCAGTGGCCCCCCCCGCCACCTCCCCGAGGAAAATTTCTGCCGCTCTGGGGCTTTTTTAGAGCACCGCGCCAGGCCGCCCTGAATCGCGGGGCCGCGGTCTAGGAAAGACCACGGCTTCACTTGCGGCCTAACGGCGTGCCGCTCCCCACGCCTCTGCTGTCCTCATCCAGCTTCCAGGGAACCCCCCTTACCCCAGAAGGACAGTCACTCGGCCCTGCTTTCACCCTCTCAGCCCCCAGTTCTTAGAGAAGCACCCTATCAGTCAGCCCTCATCCCACCGCCTGAGCAGGCAGCCATCCCACCAGACCAGCAACAGGGTCACCCTCTCAGCCCCAGCCCCCCCCTTCTCCCCAACGTACAGAAGCTTGATCCAGGGGTTACCCGATCGCCTCTTACAGGGGTCAGGAAGGAATTTTTTCCCTACCGGAGCATATTGGCCGAGCGCCGCCAGGGTTTTTTGCCTTCCTCTGGACCAAGCCAGGAGAGAGGAATTAGCCAATTCCTCTCCCCGCTGCCCCAAAATCTCCACCCCCCCCGGTGTATTGGCGATCATGGCATGTCGGCAATATTCTGCCGAAACCATTTGGAGTTTGAGGCAATGCGCCGCAATACTGCCAGCCATCACCAAAAAGGCCCTAAGAACTGAGCGACTATTGAGAATCGATCATAGATCGACGGCCAGACATTTCAGCTATTCACCCCAGCTCAAGCACATATCATGTGCTTTGATTAACACAAGATCGGCAGTAAAACACTGACTAGAAATCCGCGACTTCATTCAACAAAATGATCTAGACTGTCTCTTTATTACAGAGAGCTGGCTCAGAGCCGACTGTAACACCATTCTAGGAGAACTAGTGCCAGAAAATTACCGTATCATAACGGAAAACAGAATAGGGCAAAGAGGAGGCGGCCTGGCGGTGATCTACAAGACTCATCTTATGATCACCAAACCAGTCTGCCAAAACCCTCTTCCATTCATGGAAACCCTTACTCTGCAACTGCAAGCAAATTCAAAGGAGACCGTCCACATTCTGCTCTGCTATAGGCCGTCCGGCCCAAAATCGCAGCTGCTATCATTATGGACGGATTTCTTCTCCACTTACACCCTCAACAGCAAACATCTTTTGCTGCTCGGGGATTTCAATCTCTGGGCCAACTCCTCACAAGACCCCATTGCCGACGCCTGTATTGATCACCTGGAAGGATTAGGATTACAGCAACTAGTATGTGGGCCCTCACATGCTTCAGGTCACACACTTGATCTTATTTTCAGACAAGCTCTGGAAATAAAAATTATGGAAAATGAAAAGTTGCCATGGACAGACCACCATGCAATTATATTCAGTATTTCCACCATCCCCCCCCGCAACAAAAACATCAAATCCAGTGATAACACACTGGACTAGATGTCAGAAGAAGCTCCACTCGGAACTCTTCAAAACTACTTTAAGGAAAAAAATAGAAACAACTCAGCCGCATCAAACGGCCGTTGAAACATTGGAAGCCATAAACTCGGCCATGCTACAGTCAGCCGACTTGGTAGCGCCGAAACGAAGAACCCGCATTCGGAAAAACAACCGCAGCTGGTTTAACAACCAGCTGTCGTTACTGAAGCAAGAACGCAGAAGGGCAGAATCTGCCTGGAAAAGATGTTCGTCAGAGCTAAACCTATCCATCTACAAGGCGACTACAAGAAAATACCACAAAGGAATTTTCCAAGCCAAGAAAAAGTATTTTTCGGAGGCTATCAACGGTGCCCTAAACCGCCCCCGCGAACTCTTCAAGATGGTCACCCAGACCATGAAACCAGGATGCATTGAAGCCCCCAGTTCGGACACACAAGAATTTTGCAATGAACTATCGGATTACTTCATTGATAAAATCAAGGCAATCCGTGAAAGCATTCAGCAAAACAATCCCCCCCTCAGCCCCCCCTGCAGCCTCTCACACAGCACCCATAGTAATTCTCCTATATCAGGTAAGTTTACCCTGGGACCCATCTCCATTGAGACCACCAAGAATGTCATTGGCGCTTTGCGTAATGGCACAGCGCCAAATGACATTATTCCCACAAAACTGCTGAAGGAATGCGCCTATATCCTGGCTCCTCCCATCACGCAGCTTATCAACCAGTCTTTCTTGGAGGGCATAGTGCCCTCACAGTTGAAAGAGGGTATAATCCAACCCATCCTTAAGAAACCCTCCCTGGACCCCAAGGACCCACTCCACCGCCGTCCCATAACAAGCCTCAACGTACTCTCAAAGATAATGGAAAAAGTAGTGGTACAACAGCTGCAACAGCATCTAGATACCTACAAGCTACTTGACCCATTGCAATCAGGCTTCCGTCCCGGACACGGGACGGAAACAGCATTGCTGAAAGTATGGGACGATGTTCTCAAGGCCGCAGACGAAGGAGAATATTGTCTTCTAGTTCTGTTGGACCTAAGTGCCGCTTTCGACACTGTAGACCACAAACTGTTACTGACTCGGCTTGCTGAAGTAGCCAGAGTCGCAGAAGGCGATTTATCTTGGTTCTCCTCTTTTCTGGAAAACCGATCGCAAACAGTGAAGTTAGTACCTTTTACGTCTGAGAAACGCACAGTAACATGCGGAGTCCCTCAAGGATCGCCTCTGTCACCAGTGCTGTTTAACATATATCTTCGTCCTCTTTTTGAGATTATCAGCAGCCAAAAACTGCTTTACCACTCATATGCAGATGATACGCAACTGTATTTCCGCATCTGCAATAGACAGGATCACCACCTCAATCTAGAGACATGTCTCTCTTTGATAGAGGACTGGATGACAAAGAGTTATCTTAAACTCAATGGAGCGAAAACAGAACTTCTCCTGTTTCACGCCAAGCGTAGGAATCAACTTTCAACAGCGTGGACCCCCCCGCCTATTTTGGGCAAGCTCATCACCCCCAGCGCCAAAGTCAAAAGCCTAGGGGTCATTTTTGACTCCTTTATGACAATGGACGCACAAATAGGGTCAGTAGTCAGCGGATCTCACCATCTACTGCGCCTACTACGCAGACTCACTCCGTTCATCCCTAAAGAAGATCTATCGGTCGTGGTGGGAGCAATTGTAAACTCCAGGCTGGATTATGCAAATTCCCTTTACCTCGGACTCCCCAAGTACCAAATCGCTCGTCTGCAAGTCGTTCAGAATACGGCCGCCAGACTTGTGACAGGGAAAAAACCCTGGGAATCTATCTCGCCTTCACTGAGAGCCCTTCATTGGCTGCCAGTTAAAGACAGAATTGCTTTTAAAGCTCTCTGTCTTACGCATAGATGTGTCCATGGGAATGCCCCCCTCTATCTATGCGAATTAATAAAAGCGCATAACCCCAATCGCGTTTTGCGATCCACGAATCAGAACCTGCTCCAGGTTCCGAAAGCCAACTTCAAGTCCAAAGGAGAAAGAAGATTCGCGATCCAAGGTCCCAGACTATGGAACGCTTTACCAACCAGCATTCGGTTGGAGGAGAACCACCTAGCATTTAGGAAAAAGGTCAAGACTTTTCTCTTTTGATATCAAAGGAGACAGGAACAACAAGCGCCCAGAGGCGATTCAGTTCGCATGTGCCGCGCTATACAAGTTTTCATTCATTCATTCATTCATCGAGGTTCTCGCTGGATTCTGCCGAGAAACTCGGTCGTGTGTATGGGGCCTCACATATTTTTTATGGTATTTTAATGGTATATTCACTATATTGCTATATTCATTTTTTAGCGCCCCCTTTTCCACAATTTCCACCCCTGACAATGTTAAATGGTTTGCCACATCCATGTACAGTAAACTGATACATTCTGCTGGAAAACTTGTGCTTTTGAAAAATAACAAACTTGTTAGTCAGATCACCAGATGAAAATGGAAAAAGAAAAGCCTAAAAAAGGAAACAAATGCAGTCAATACATCTAAGAACTGGTAAACTTCAATATAATACATTTTTGCTTTTGGGTCTAATACAGCTTTAACCCCTTAAGGACCGCCACATGTACATATACGCCAGCAGAATGGCACATACAGGCACATTGGCGTACCTGTACGTCCCTGCCTAGACGTGGGTCGGGTGTCTGATCGGACCCCCCCCCCGGTACTTGCGGCGGTCCGGTTTGCTGTGGGAGGGATCCGGGATGAGGGTGCGGCTGTTCGTTTTTGTCCGCCCCCTCCAGATCGCTCCCAGCCAATGCGCGTCCTCCCCGCCCTGCACTTCTTCTGCCTGTATAATGTAAACGCAGGCAGAGGAAGTGATGTCACCTCTCCTCTCGGCGGTATTTTCAATCTGCCGAGAGGAGAGAAGACATCACAGTAAGTCGCACCAACACTACACTGACACCACACACATAGGCACATTTAACCCCTTCCGATCACCCCCCTGTCACAGTGTCACTGAATTCAGTGATCATATATTTACTGATCACTGCATTTAGTGTCAGTGTGACAGTTAGTGTGACAGGCAGTTAGTGTTAGGTCCAAGGTAGCCCCGTACCCCCCCTAATAAAGTTTTAACCCCTTGATCACTGCCCTAGTTAACCCTTTCACCCCCTATTGCCAGTGTCATATTTCTGATCGCTGTATTAGGCCGCGTACACACAATCAAATCTGTCTGCTGGAAACGGTCTGCCAGACCGCCCCAGCCACGTCAGCGCGCCGTCTGCCGGCGGGGATTTTGGTTTGATCGTGTGTACACGATCAAACCAATACGTCCCCAGCAGACAGATTTGTTCAAATCTTGACGGGGTGGTTCTGAGCTGGATAAGCTCCTTTCTCCATGAGAGAACTCATTATGTTAATATGGGAACACATCGGTCCACCACAAGACCTCTTACTTGTGGTGTCCCACAGGGGAGTGCTCTATCGCCGCACCTCTTTAATTGCTATGTCTGTCCTCTTGCCGATATCATCCAGAACAACAACTTGGAGTGTCAGGTTTATGCTGATGACACTCAAATTCTGGTTGATTCAGCAAGAGGACCTCAGCAGCCAGCTCAGCTGGCGAAAGGCCTGGTAGAAATACAGGACTGGATGGCGGGTAATAGGCTTGGATTGAACACAGCCAAAACCGAAGTTCTACTAATTGGTCTTGATGGCGCAGCACTGCTGGCGGCATGGCCTCCATCTCTCGGGCCCACACCCATTCCAGCTAAGCAGGTAAAAAACCTAGAGGTCCTCATTGACGACACCCTCTCGTTCGTGCCCCACTTCAGAAACATCCTGCGGAATGCCAATCATCATCTGAGGCTCCTCAGAAAAGTGAAACACCTATTCACGCAAAGTAACAGATCTATACTTGCCCAAGCTTTTATCCACTCCAGATTAGATGGGGCTAACATATTTCTACTGGGTGCCCCGCAGAAATGGGTCCGCAAGCTCCAGGTGGTGCAGAACCACGCTGCTCGCTTTGTTCTGGGTCTAGCGAGACGAGATCATATTAGCCTGGCTAGGAGATCACTCCATTGGCTCGCTATTGAGCAGAGAGTGATCTTTAAAACGCTCTGTATCTTTTTCCGAGCATACTGGGGACTGGGCCCCAAATATTTACACAATCTAGCGATGCACTATGTACCTACGCGGCCATTAAAGCGGAGCTCCACCCATGAAAACAACATTTTGCCATGTTGTTTAAAAAAATAAAAAAATAAAAACCTGAAAAAAAAAATACTCACCCGAAATAGCTGTTGCTATGCGGAAGTCCGTAATCTGCCTCTCCTGCACCGCGGTCCGATTTCTTCTTGTCCTTCTGCTTGTGAATGGGGCGCGCTGCTTTCTGGGAACTGTGTGTGTTCTCAGAGAGCAGCGCGCCCATTCACAAGCCAGCGTGAGACTCGCGCAGGCACAGTAGGAAACGGGCAGTGAAGCCGTACGGCTTCACTGCCTGTTTCCCATAGTGTGAATGGCGGCGCGGGACTCGGAGCGATCGCGGGACCGGCATCGGGGGGGCCATAAGGGCGGGCGCCTAGGACAGGTAAGTGTCCTTATTTAAAGTCAGCAGCTACACTGTTAGTAGCTGCTGACTTTAAAAAAAAAAAATTGGGCGGCTAGAGCTCCGCTTTAAGATCTAAGACCCAACACCTAGCTGTAGTTGTTCCATCTAAACTTTCTTCCATGGGAGGCAAACAACTTCAGAGTAGGGGTGCTATGCTGTGGAATGCGCTTTCCGTGGAACTTAAGATGACACCAAACTTGCTCCTCTTCAGAAAAAAACTGAAGACAGAGCTATTTGTCCAGGCTTATGGATAGATTGAGCTTTATTTTTTCCCCATACACTCCGCTCCTTCATTGATGGGGTCAGTCTTGCCATTTTAGTGATTATGCCCCTGGAATGGCCCTGACTACTCAGACACCAATGATGTCATGTACTCTTTCTATAGATTTCCTTGTTTCTTTTTCCTTATCATATTCTTTGAAGCTCCTTGGCCTTTTTCTTTTGTTTACCTAAGAACAGTCATCTTCTTTTCTTTTTCTTTTTTTTTTTTTTTTATTACTGTGAATTGATTCTAGGTAACACCTAACCAGCGGCGCTTAGACGCTCACCCCCCAGTGGGTATTTGGCGCCTAACCAAGCTTAAAATCAAATCAAATCGTTCTGTCCGACCGATTTGAACAAATCTGTCTGCTCGTGTGTATGGGGCCTTAGTGTCACTGTTGCCGCTAGGTATTGCGATTTTTTTTTACTAAAGACATGTGGCTGAATATATTTTGGCCTAAATGTTTGACTAAAATTTAGTTTTTTTCGATTTTTATTTATAACAAAAAGTAAAAAATATTGTTTTTTCTTTTCAAAAATGTCGCTCGATTTTTGTTTATAGCGCAAAAAAAAAAGGCAATCAAATACCATCAAAAGAAAGCTCTTTTTGACTGGAGAAAAGGACGCAAATTTTGTTTGGGAGCCACGTCGCACGACCGCGCAATTGTCTGTTAAAGCGACGCAGTGCCGAATTGTAAAAATGCCTCTGGGCATTTAGCAGCATATTGGTACAGGGCTTAAGTGGTTAACATGCGCTGATTACTTGACACTTAACATGAGTAGCGTACTACTGCAATATACTTAAAGGGGTTGTAAACTCTTGTGCTTTTTCACCTTAAGGCATTCTATGCCTTAAAGCGGAGTTTCACCCAAAAGTGGAATTTCCACTTTAAGCCAGGGTTTGACAAATTTGCTTAGAATCTAGGAGCCAGCTAAAAAGGTTAGCAGAAAACGCGCCCCGTCCCTCCAAGCACGCGTGCAGAAGCGAACACATACGTGAGTAGTGCCCGCATATGTTAACGGTATTCAAACCACACATGTGAGCTATCGCCGCGATCGTTAGAGCGAGAGCAATAATTCTAGCTCTAGTCCTCCTCTGTAACTCAAAACATGCAACCTGTAGTATTTTTTAAACATCGCCTATGGAGATTTTAAAGGGTAAAAGTTTGTCGGCATTCCACGAGTGGACGCAATTTTGAAGCGTGACGTGTTGGGTATCAATTTACTCGTGTAACATTATCTTTCACAATATAAAAAAAAAAATGGGATAACTTTACTGTGTATTTTTCCCCAAAAAAGTGGGCTTGTAAGACCAAATATGGTGTGACAGAAAGTATTGCAATGATCGCCATTTTATTCTCTAGGGTGTTAGAATAAAGAATATATATAATGTTTGGGGGTTCTAATTAGAGGGAAGGAGATGGCAGTGAAAAATAATACTTTAGAACTGCTGTTTTACTTGTAATGCCAACAGCCACCACCAGATAGCACCAGGTCACAGAAAGAAGCTTAGGACTTCATAAGGCCGCAGAGCCACGGCCTTAATTACCGGCCATGTGCTCCCACCTCCCCGGCCGTGTGATCGCTGCGAGCCCACGACAGCCGGTAGTTGAGGCCACGGCTTTGCGGCCTTGTAGGCTGCAAAGCCGCGGCCTCAATTACCGGCGGGCGTGGGCGCCAGGTCACAATTTCTTGTTGCAATTGCGACCTGGCGCCCGGATTTTGTCAAGCCCTGCTTTAAGCACTCCTCACCCCTTGACATGCCACATTTGGTATGTCATTTTTTTGGGGGGAGTGTGTACCCTCTTTTTAGTGGGACTTCCTGTCCTATTTCCTGCTTTCTTTCTTCGGCCACCTAGGCGACTCCTCCTCTCACCCTAGGCGGCCCCTCCCTGCCAGCGATCTTCTTGGACACAACTCAGGATAGGAGAGTGCAGCGCGACTCATGCATGTGCAGTGTGTGCCCGGCCGTGAAGCCTTAAGCTGTCACGGCCGGGTGCCCACAGTTAATATGACGATACCGAGGAGAGGAGGGGGAGAAGAGCGAGCCTCTGGACGGCCGCATAGCTGGACTGTGGCGCAGGTAAGTGTCGCTTTCGGTCAAATATTCCCACAGACACACTACTTCACTATACACACTGCCCTTACTATACGTGGTTGAGGTATAATTAGAATGACAACTAACTCTCCTCCCTTAACAACTTATTGACACAGACGCAAGGTCCCTTTTCAACTTTAATTGCAGGGAAGTTAGGGTAAAACTAAAAGTAAAAGAAATAACATACAATGAGTATACACAATATACAAGATATACAGTCCTAACACACTAGTCTAACTAGGGGAAGGGAATGTACATACCAGCAATGTTTCCATAAGGCTGCCATAAGAATTGCAGCTGAATATGTGTGGAGTCCTTTGGGCAGATGAATGTGTGAAGAAGGAAAGATGGCTACTGGGGGGGCATAGTCTTGTGGAATTATGGGGAGCTACGGTGGCTTATAAGCAACAATCTCTATCTACCTTCCCGGTGAATTATTATAACAGATACTAAATTTGCAAAAGAGCCACTAGATGGAGATATTACAATGTATTTACAAACCACTAGCATATTCAAAAGTTAAACAAAGGCATATAAGCAGGGGCGTACTGACAACTCATGGGGCCCCCGGGCAATAGGAGATTATGGGGCCCGCGGGCAATAGGAGATTATGGGGCCTCCAGGCAATAGATTATGGGGCCACACAGTATACACACACACATACAGTATGCATACACAGTAAACACACAGGGCCAGATTCTCAGCTGAGATACGACGGTGTATCTCCAGATACACCGTCGTATCTCTGTTTCTGGCCCTGGGTATCTATGCGACTGATTCTTAGAATCAGTTACGCATAGATTTTGCTTAGATCCGACTTGCGTAAGTCACTTACACCGTCGGATCTAAGTTGTAATGTTACACTGGCCGCTAGGTGGCGTTCCCGTCGATTTCTGTGTCGAATATGCAAATGAGCCTGATACGCCGATTCCCGAACGTATTTGCGCGCCGTAGTCGTAGTTTGCGTAAGCGTAAGGTTACCCCTGCTATATGAGGGGTAACCTTGCGTAGGTCTGGCGTACACCATGTTAAGTATGGATGTCGGGACAGCGTTGTGTTTTTCCGTCGTTTACGTAACTTGTCACAAATAGGGCTGTGCGTTAATTATGTTGCCGTCAAAATCAATGTATTTTCGGGGGAACTATGGAGCATGCGCAGTGGGCTATGTCTACGGCCGGCGCAAGCGCAGTTCGTTCGGCGCGGGGGTGTGCTTAATTTAAATACAGCACATCCACCTCCATCCTACTTTGAATTACACGGCCTTACGCTGGCCCATTTATGCTACGCCGCCGCAAATTACAGAGCAAGTGCTTTTAGAATACAGCACTTGCCCGTAAAAAGTGCGGAGGCGTAGCGTAAATGGGATAAGCTACGCTACGCACAAAATATGTAAAAACTATGAGAATCTGGCCCACAGAGTATACATACACACAGAATACACATACACACACTGAAAAGGTACTGGAGAGGCGAGGCAGCTATAATCTGGGCATTTTTAGATCAAAAGGATGTTAATAAGGGGCATTTCAGGGACATATGTAAAAAAAAAACACAGATTTTTACATACTGTCCCTGGTTTTACTGAGGCTGGCAACCCTGAGTGGGCCCCCTAGTGGCAGTGCCCGAGTGCCCGAATGGTCAGTCTGGCCCTGCATATAAGGAGCACTTGCTGAAGGCATGACACTACTAAACCTAGTGGCCAGCTTTTCTAGAAGATTTGAAGCTGTTATTGCTGCAAAGGGTGGGCCAACTCAATATTGAGTCCTATGGACTAAGTTCATGTGTGTAAAGGCAGGTGTCCCAATACTTTTGGTAATATAGTGTGTGTGTATATATATATATATATATATATATATATATATAAAATGTATACAGTCTTTACCATTACAACAAATCAATATTTACACTGTGACTGTGGCTTATTTTGTATTGATCTTTATGGAAATCTTTAATGCACTGGATTCAAAACCAAACTGTTATTATGCTAAAAGCTTAAACTTATTTTATCATGATTAAACCCTTTAATTAAACGTAATTCTCGTTTTGCTCTCTGACTAGCCGGAGTCACATGACGTCACTCCCACGCATGCGTGCAGGAGCCGACGGTCACGGCATGGGCCCTATAGAAATGGCATGATCGTGCCCTTTCTTTAGTGTGCATGCGTCATCGGCGCAAGCGTATATGGTAAATATCTCCTAAACCATACAGGTAGTGGCTGCAATATTGGGGGATCACCTCACATGGGCCCCAATTTCCAAATACCTTTTACACATGTACTCACAAATGTGAGAAAGTTGAGTCATAAAGCACCTGTCTTACATGAGATCCAAACACAGAAAAAAACCTTTAAGTGGCCTTTATGATGTTTTTGTATTTTGACAATATTTAACCGATTGCTGACCGCTCACCGTAGTTTTACGGTGGCAAGTCGGCTCGGCTGCGCAAAATCACGTAATATAACGTGATTTTGCATTGCGCCCCCTGCTCGCCCCTGGTGCTGATGAGAGTGCCCGGCAGACGTGATCACCGCCGGGCACCCACGATCGCTCGTGACAGAGCGAGAATCGGGAGCTGTGTGTGTAAACACAAAGCTCCTGGTTCTTTCAGGGGGAATGAAATGACTGTTTGTCTGTTCATACAATGTATGAGCAGCGATCTGTCATTTCTCCTAGTCAGTCCCACCCCCTCTTCAGTTAGAACACAATGGAGGAACATAATTAACCCCTTGATCTCCCCCTAGTGTTAACCTCTTCCCTGCCAGTGACATTTTTACAGTAATCAATTCATTTTTATAGCACTGATCGCTATAAAAATGCCAATGGTCCCAAAAATGTGTCAAAAGTGTCCGAAGTGTGCGCCATAAGGTCACAGTACCAATACAAATCACAGATCGCCGCCATTACCAGTAAAAAAAAAATATTAATAAAAATGCCACAAAACTATCTGATGTGTGTACTCGTACTGACTTCTTATATGCCTTAACCTTCATTTTGTATATGCCTTAATCGTATGGATTTGTACCATCATTTATTTCTTTGATAAAAGTTTGTAAACAAAAAAAAAGCTATCCCCTATTTTTGTAGACGCCATAAATTTTGCGCAAACCAATCAATAAACGCTTATTGCGATTTTTTTTAATGAAAAATATGTAGAAGAATACGTATCCGCCTAAACTGAGGATTTTTTTATATATATATATAATTTCAAAATATATATATATAATTTCAAAAATTTCAAAATTGTCGCTCTATTTTTTTTATAGAGTAAAAAATAAAAACCGCAGAGTTAATCAAATACCACCAAAAGAAAGCTCTATTAGTGGGAAAGAAAGGACGTCAATTTTGTTTGGGAGTCACGTCGTACGACCGCACAATTGTCAGTTAAAGCGACGCAGTGCTGAATCGGTCATTGACCAGCAAAATTGTCTGGGACTGAAGTGGTTAATATTAGCTCACCACCACTCATGCTGCATGGGGGTGAGCTTACTCTATAATGTGCAAGTTAGCTCAGCATACTCTTGCACAATACGGCTCACAACATGCACCATGCAGTGTCCATGGAAATAGAAAAACGTGCATGTCTTATTTGTCAATTATTTTACAGCTTGACTTTTGTTCCACTATTATTTTCCTGGACCTACACATTTTTACTTAAAATATGAACAGAAGCGTCTTACATTTTCCAATAGTAAGACACGTTGTTTTACTTTTAACAAAAAAAAATCAAATTTTACCCCAAGAGAAAAGGTATAACAGGTTTTCAACAGAACTGAAAAAAAGAAAAATACACAGACTTTCCATTTACTTATAAGATACTTTTTGTGAAGGTTGAAAAGACATTGATAATGTTCTCTGCGGTGAAACAAGAGCTATTACATGTTTTGTTGAATGATTTCAATTACTTAAAGGAATTAAGGAGTGCGTTATAAATTTCAGGCACTAGCCAGAACCCATCAGTTCCACCAAATCTACTACAAGGGCTATTCGAATATATAGAGACACTAATTAAAACATTAAAAGAAGAAAATATATCAAACTAAGTATTACTATAAATGCAATTTGACTTGTACTTTTCAGTCCACCCTAAAGTAGTATTTAGCTTCTGTAGTTGCTGGTGAATTATAAGGTCTCTCTCAATAACAGTGGCGGTCCATCCATATGAGGCTTAGGGGCGCCGCCCCCCTAATCTTAATGCATGGATACCAATGTTTTTTTTTTTTTTTTAGATTCACGTGATTAGAGCTCTAATTGGCTTAAAAAAAGGGTGAGCCCATCCAGTTGTGTAACAATAGTGAATTAAAATTCACTATTGTCTTCCTGATTTTCCTCCCAGCCAATCAGGAATTGGGTACTGAGACCTGTCACCCGATTGGCCGAGAGGAGAAATTATCCTATTGGCCGCCGAAGAGGAGGAGGGAGGAGATACAGGGTAAGTTGCCGTAGCCCAAGAGGAGAGACGCAAGGTGAAGCCATTTAGAGGAAGTGCCACCAGCGATGGAGGTAAGTGCAGGGCTGGTGACCGACTGACCAGGGGAGGGGGGATGTTAGTGGGTGGATTGTTTTCTTTTTTTTTTTTTTCATAAAGATTTTTTATTTAATCAAAATACAGCATACAATAAGTGACAGGGCGTGACAAAAGGAAACAAATAGGGTACAAGCAAGGTACGCTGCATGATACAACATAAATATATTGGTTGAAGTTTCCAGACCAAAACCAAGGTACATAGAATGTAATGATGCGGTTAAGGGCGGAGGTTCGTATTTCCAATTTTCCCCTTCCGCCACACCCCCCCCCCAGACCAATGCGAAGGGGGGAAAGTGGTGTAAGGCACCGTTTGTGGTCAATAAGTAAGGAGCGATGTATCGTGGCAGACTAAGGGTCACACGTCCAGAGGGAAGAAAGAAAGGAGAGAAAAAAGAAAGAGAAAGGGAAGGGAAAGAAGGAAAAAGTCCAAGGAAAAGAGAAGTAGGAGAGAGAAAGAAGAGGGGAGCAGGATATACGGTAGGGGGTTAAAGAGAGGGGAGAAGGGAAAGGGCAGGGAGGAATGGAAAAAAGGGGGATGGAATGAGGGAACACAATGGGGGGGGGAAGGTAGAATGTACAAGAGTGTACAAGAGTGGATCCGCTCCCGACCCCCCAACTGGGCCCCCCCACAATGTACACGATGGGATGCCCATTACCTCAGGCGGTGTAAGAGATATACTGACTGTAGCGATCTGTAGTAACAAAGTGGTTCCAACGGGCCCAAGTGAAGGAAAATTTGTGCATTCTGTCCTGTGAAATATGGATCAATTCCTCCATTTCTTTTATTGAGGAGATCTGCACAAGCCATTCTCTGACTGTCAGGGCAGTAGAGGAGCGCCAGTGTCTAGGAATACAAATTCTGGCAGCATTGACCATATGCATGACCAGGGATTTGAAGTAGTCTTTTTTTGGGAGTGACGTATGATGGAGGAGGAAGTGGGAAGGGGTGTAGTCTAGGGTGTAAGTCGTGACATGGAAAATGAGATCGCACACCTCCCTCCAAAAGGGCTGGAGAGCCCCACAATCCCACCACACATGGAGCATAGTTCCCACTTCCCTGCCGCATCTCCAGCAAGTATTGGGAATGTTAGGGGAAAATTTGTGCAGGCGCGGGCCGGGGTCCTATACCATTTAGTGATTGCTTTGTAGCCATTTTCTTGAATGTCCACATTTGAAGAGCCCTTGTGAGCGTATTCATAGATAGTGGTCCAATCATCCCCTGTCAGAGACGTCTGAAGCTCTCTATTCCATGAGATTTGTGCCGGGGTGGGAGTCTGTGGAGAGCCGTCTACCAGGAGGGTGTACAAAAGTGAAATCAAATGCCTTTGTGGCGATTTACAATGACACAAGGATTCAAAGTGCGTAAGTTGCCGTGACCAGAGCGATTGGTCGGCCGTGGTCGTGAGGAAGTGCCGAATCTGCCTGTAAGTCCAGAATGATAGAGCAGACGTCTTAGTAATGGATTTCACGGCTTCAAAGGTCAGAAGCCGACCAGCAGAGAAGAACTGAAGGGCCAACACGTCCTCAAAGGGCCATTCCTGGCTTAAGAAATCCATTGACAAGCCTGGTTGAAAGTCCGGGTTCCCCCGTAAGGACGTCAAGGGGTTCGGATGAGGGAACGGGGGCCCAAGCACTGAGGCCTTCTTGAATGCTAGGAGAGAGGGGTAAATGAGTGAATGGGCCAGTAGAGGTCGGGGCCAGTTTTTTGAAGGCAACCAAGGAAGCAGATGAAGAGGACCCAAAGAAAGGCTTTCCTCATGAAGGACCCAGAGCTTTGTAGAGGCATGTATGTTCCAGTCTGGGATCCTCGTGAGGTGGCAGGCGCTGTGATACTTTTGAAGATCCGGGAGCCCAATGCCACCACTAGATTTGGGTGAGGTGAGTCGGGAGTACTTTATGCGAGGTTAAGAGCCCCTCCAGAGAAAAGCGGAACAGGCCTTCCTAAACAGTCTAAAAAAGCCAGGAGGCAAGGAAATGGGTATTGATTGCATGAGATAGAGTAAGCGAGGTACAATTATCATTTTGACCAGGGCCGACCGGCCGAACCAGGAGACATTCAAGCCCATCCAATCTTTGAGGTTTTTCTGCGCCTGAAGAAGGGCGGGGTGGAAATTTTTTGAATACAGGTCTGCTAGATTGGAGGGGATGCGAATACCCAGATAAGTTAGTGAGTCTTGCGTCCACCGGAAGGGGAAAAATTCCTGGCAGTGTGCCACTTCCTGGGGGGGAAGGGAAACGTTCAACGCTTGCGATTTTGTATGGTTTATTTTTAGGTTCGAAAGGGTGCCAAAGTGGTCTAGATATTTAAGGAGGTTGGGCAAGGAGACCCTGGGAAGCCGCAGAGAGAGAAGGATGTCATTCGCAAAGGCGGCGACCTTGTATTCCCTGCCCCCTACACGAACTCTCAGGATGTCCGGATTGTCCCTCAACCTATTAAGGAGGGGCTCCAGGGTGAGGATATATATCAGAGGCGACAAAGGACATCCTTGGCGAGTGCCATTGCTGATGGGGAAGGCGTTCGACAGGTGGCCATTGACTTTCACCGCGGCCGAGGGGCTGGCGTGCAGGGCTAAAATGTGCGACAGCATACGGGGACCCCAGTCCTAAGGCTATGAGTACCTCCTGCATGTAGTCCCAGGCCACTCTGTCGAACGCCTTCTCAGCGTCAAGTGAGAGAAAGAAGCCGCGCGCTTTGGAAGTCGTGAGCCAGTGGTGTATATTCAGGGTGCGGACAGTATCCCACCTGGTCTCGAGAGATGAATCCGGGAACTAAGGGGGCTAGCCTATTAGCAAGGACTTTCGTATATATTTTTATGTCCACATTTAAAAGTGATATCAGTCGGTAATTAGCCACCGAGGAGGGGTCCTTACTCTCCTTAGGGATCACCGCAATGTGGGCCACCAGCATGGTGCCATGTCTGTTTTGGGGGTCAGAAAGGGCATTAAATATGTCCAAGAGCCTAGGGGCGAGCGTGTCAATAAAGGATTTGTAATTCTGGAGGGAGAAGCCATCCGGGCCCGGGGCCTTCCCTGCCTTCATCTGTTTGATTGCCAGATTTACCTCCGACACCAGTATGGGTCCATCTAAATCTAAAGATTGTTGAGGGGAAATTGGCTTGGGGCTGTACCGCGCAAGGAAGTCCTTAATATGTCTGGACCGCGTGTCGGCTTTGGACTGGGAGGAGTCACGGGGACGGAGGTTGTGTAGTTTAGAATAAAAGTTCTCAAACTCTTTGGCAATGTCCTCGTTTCTCACCAGGCGAGCATCACCAGAACCGTGTACATGGTGGATTGTGGATGCAGGTTTTGAGTTCTGCACTGTGTCAATAGGCGTCCGCACTTGTTACCCTGTTCGTAGAAAATTCTCTGACCAAGTATATATCGTCTCTTAGAGCGTTTGCCCAGCTCCTCCAAGAGGGACGCTCGGGTTTGCAGTAAATCTTGTAAGGTGGCCTGTGCTTGGGACAATTTGTGGGACGTTTCAAGGATTTCGATTTTCTCAATAAGAGAGGTAATGTGGGTCTGATGCAATCTTTTGGCTTTTGCCGCCAGGGATATCAGTTCGCCACGTATCACGCATTTGTGGGCTTCCCACAAGGAGACCGGCAAAACTTCTGGGCATGAATTTTCCGAGAAGTATTGCTGAATGCGAGTGCGTATGTGGTCCGTCACGGATGGGTCTTTAAGTAATGAGGGGTTCAGGCGCCATGTCTTTGTCCTAGAGGACACTTCAGGGAAGGTTAGGGTGATACTAATCGGGTGGTGGTCCGACAGAAACATGGGTTCTATTGTGGACTGCTGGAGGAGGGTAAGGTCTGGTTGGGACAAGAAAAAGTAATCGATCCTAGAATACTTTTGATGTGGGGCCGAAAAGAAAGTGTAATCCCTATCTAAGGGGAAAAGTGTGCGCCAGACGTCGTGTAGGGCCAGCGATTGGAGGTGGAGGTTGATCCGTCTCAATGCCTTGAAAGTCAAGGTAGAGGTTCCCGTGGAGCAATCCAATAGGGGATTCAAGGGGACATTAAAGTCTCCCCCTAGAAGCAAAATACCCGACTGAAAGGAGGCCAGGAGGTCACAGGTTGACCTAAAAAAGGCCACATGACGTTCATTGGGACAGTAAATGTTAGCAAGAGTGACAGGTCTAGATTCGTATGTACCCTTTAGGAAGACGTACCTACCTTTCGGGTCCACAAGAGAGTCAGACAGTTGAAACTTCGCATGCTTAGATACTAGGATAGAGACACCCTTTGTCTTGGAGGGGGGATTAGTGGCATGGGAAGCAGACCAGTAGATGTGGTTAGAGAGTTTGGGGATTGCGTCCGAGCGGAAGTGGGTCTCCTGCAGAAAAATAAAGTGTGCTTTGTGCTTAGTGAGGGAGGATAGGACTTGAGATCTTTTCTCTGACACTTCAAGGTCAAAGGAGGCATGGTCTGTGGTCAATGCTGCTGAACCTGGTGCAGGAGAAGGTGTAGTGAGGTTTTTGGGCTCAGTGGGCGAAATGCAGGTGGATGGGCACCGGTGAACAAACCCACCGGAAGATCCGGAGCGGATCCACTCAAAAGAACAAGTAGGAGCACAGGAGTAGGGTCAAAAAGGAAGAAAGGGGGTGATGGGGAGGACAGGGGGAGGGAGAGAGGCTAAGGGGGGAGAGAGGGAGAGTAAGAGGGAACCAGAGTAGAGAGAGAGATGACAGAATATGAGAACGAGTTCAAACCAGAGGCGATATTAGTCCCGCTAATTCGCCTGAGAGAGGAGAGGCCTGGAGGGTCAGCAAAAACCCAGTGGGGTCGTTGTGTGGGAGTGAGCCAAGGGATGGGGACCTCAGAAAAAGAGAAGGGGAAAGACAAAAAGAGGGAGCGACCCAAGGACTGAGATACAGGACTAGCTGAAGAGAGGTTGGATACTATGGGGAACCTGCAGGATTGTGATGGGTATAGTATCAATGGGGGCCATCCGAAATATACGGGAGAAAAAGGCTAAAAAAAAAAAAAAGGGGTAGTCGGTTACGGGCGTATGACACGGGTGCAAAACCAAAAGGGGGGTTAAAACAGATAATACAGTGCAAACAATCTAAGCAAGTGCAAACAGGGTTACCAGGAGTCGTCAAGCGCCATCACGGATTGCTCCAGCACATTCCATACGGGTACGTATCAGCAAGGGGTGCATAAAAGGACATAGTGAAATAAAATGGGGCATGTTAGACCATAAAGATAAAATAGAGAAACAACAATGGCATATGGGCACCTGTGCAGCAATATGGGATGATTTGGATGCCTGGAGTGACACATCACAGGCACTCAAAGCAAATTTAAACACCAGCACTAGGAACAGTATACACAAACTCCCTATTACAGAGCCAGGCATCAAATACAAGCTGTGCATGGTACAGGCAGCACTCACATATAGTTATAGTCCAAAAAATAACGTTAGTAATAGATAAAAAGTAAAAAAAAAAAAAAAGAAGGGGGGAGGAGAGGGAGAAGGGGGGAGGTGGGCGGGGGACATGGAAGATCTGCTCACCCGGCGAAAGTCACGTATTCGATGGGGGTGCCAGCAAGAATGAGCAGGGTAGCAACTCAAGTACGCCATGGTGTGGCTGTGAGAAGGCGTAGAGGAAGCCTTCAGGGAAGTTGGGGCAACGAGGGGTACAATATGCCAACCTGAGCGGGGAGCCGTCTTACCGCGTCCATCCAGGCACCTATTCGGAAGTCCAACGTTGCGACCCAGGTGCTGTAGGGGACGAGGCTGGGCGTGCCCAAATGATCAGGATTTCGCTCCGCAATGGCTGTGGGCCGCTGTCTCCAAAAACCCTCCCCACAGGTCCTCTCAGGCAGGCCACACGATCCCAAGAGACTAAAATGGCCGCTGGGGCTCCCTTTTATCTCCTACCCAGCATGCACTGCTTAAGAAAGTGTTCATGGATAGGTCACCAAGCCTCCTGGGTAAAAAGGGTCAACCCTCCCCTCCAAACAGTCACTTCCTCTCTAGTCCTTTATGCTTCTCTCAGGAAAAAAACATATATCTGCATTACCAGTATTTGGTCACTAGATGGCTCCAAATACTGAAACATAGCAATGTCCATAGACGTTGTATTAAAGTATGCAAACACACATCAATATGCAAGAATGTCAGTGATACACATGTAATGGCAAGGAGTACTGGGGTGTGCTGGAGGGTCTATTGCTGCTTGCTGCTGAGGGATCTATTGTCACTGGTGGGGATCTATTTTTGTGTGGAGGTCTATTGTTGCCAGTGGGGGGGGTCTTATGTTTCTGGGGAGGATCTACTGTTGAGGGAGAGGTCTATTGTTGCTGCCTCCTAGAGGGTCTATTGATGAAGTCTGCTGGAACATCTGTTGTTGCTGCCGAGGACATCTGTTGTTACTGCTTACTTGTATAGTGCTACAAATGTGATCTAAATCACCTCAAGGGAAGGAGGAGGAGGGAGGAGATGCTGGGTAAGTCTTTTATTGCTTTCTGTTGTTGTGTGGGGGCTCTATTTTTGCTCGGGGTGAGGTTCTACTGTTGCTGGGGTAGGGTCAATTATTGTTCACTGCAGGCGATCTATTTTACTGTCTTTGTTAAAGGGTCACTAAAGGAATTTTTTTTAGCTAAATAGCTTCCTTTACCTTACTGCAGTCCTGGTTTCATGTCCTCATTTTTCGTTTTTGCTCTGATGTTGCTGTAATTCTTCTCTGTTCTGCACACTTCCTGGTTGTCTGTTTCCTAAAGGGCCACAGTACTGGGAGCTTCTAGTTTCGTTTTCCAAACCATCACTGCTCTATGGCTCTGTATATCACAGATACAGGATAAAATGCAAAAACGAAACTAGATGCAAAAACAAAACTAAAAAACTACAGGTACATTATATGATTGATTTTTATCTATTTTTAATCGTTTTTAAAAGTAATCAGTTAACTATTATGTCTCTATACCCTGTAAACAGTCATTTCAGCAAAATAATTATTTTCCTTTACAACTCCTTTAACATTAACAAATTCCCTGCAAATCACTTAGTAGCAAAATGTATACTTGGTTCTGTATTCTCTAAAATGCAGGGCCGGCGCTAGGCATAGGCAAATCAGGCAGCTGCCTAGAGCGCCAGGGTAGGGGGAGCGGCAAAATCTACAGGGCTGTCATTTTTTAAAAACATGCCTTTTGGCGCCAGCCGCCAGGCTATGGGGCGGTTGCGCCTGTAGAGACAGACATCAGAGTGAGCCGGGATGACAAGGAGCAGCGTGTGTGATAACTAGGAGCAGCCGACCGGAAGTGCTGCATGATGACAAGACTGATGATGGAACCGGCCAGGGAGGGTGAGATGCTGACTGAAGCTTGCCGCCGCCGCTGCGATGTCCGATCCCCCTCCCACCCCTCCCTCCCTTCCTCCTCATGTGAGTAGACACTGGATAGACGCTGGCTCAGATACATCATGGAAGCACAGGCAGGACACTGTTTATAGTGCATTGCACTGTGTTACAGAGGGGGGAACTAGTTTGTGTGTGTGGGGACAGATCTAGATATGTGTGTGGGGGGGGGGGGTGGGGGTATAGAGTGGGAACTGGTGTGTGTGTTGTGTGAAATGGGTGTGGGGGGGGCAGGTGTGTGGGGGGGGGGGACGAGAGTGGGAACTGGTGGTGGGGGGGGGGGGCAGATGTGTGGGGGGACAAGTGGAACTGGTGTGGGGGGGGGGGCAGATGGTGTGGGTGGGACAGAGTGGGAACTGGTGTGGGGGGGGGCAGATGTGTATGTGGGGGGAGGGGAGGTGTGTGTGTGAACTGGCCTGGTTGTGGGGGGCAGGTGTTGTGTGTGTGGGGACAGAGTGGGAACTGTGGTGTGGGGGGGCAGTGTGTGTGTGGGGGTGACAGAAGGTGTGTGTGTGTGGGGGGGGAGGAGTTGGGTAACTGGTGGTGGGGGCAGGTGTGTGTGTGTGGGGACAGAGTGGGAACTGGTGTGGGGGGCAGGTGTGTGG